>JAVIAB010000159.1:55203924-55253238 GCA_032433765.1 Megaustenia siamemsis
TCGGCTCCCTCAATGAGATAGAACTGCTTGCACAGAACAGAGACAGATGGCGAGATTTGATAAAATATCTTTAAAAGAAAACTGCTAGAACAAAAATTCATATAGGAGAAGGTGTATCTTGGTCTACGCCTATGGGCCGGTTACGGCTCGAAAGGTCAATAGATAGATAGATGTAGCAATGAGAAAAAAATTATAAAATTATAGAAACATAGACATACAACAATATGTAATGTATACTCGGTGGAAACATCATTAATAAAATATAACAAAAAAAATAAATTCTACACCTATTGATAGAAAAGTGTTAGACAGATATGCATTCTTTCATCAGGCTTGTTATCATTCTTGCATCAGAAAAAATCTGTAAAATATGACGTGGATGATACACCTAAACATTAATGGAAAGATAATCAATAACCTACGATTTGTTGATGATTCTCTATTACTAGCAGAGAATCGTAACTATTTAAAACAATTACTTAATGGCATGGCACGGAAAATACATGGATTAGATATATATATTAAAAGACTAAAACTATGATTATAAACAATTGATACTACTCAAACCCAAGTTGATATCAAAGCTAAATGAATGGACATGGAGAGATCAGATCTACAACTACATAGGACATACTATAACCAGTGATGGATTATGTAAAACTTATATAAATAAAAGAACATGTATGGCCAAAATATATTTTTAATGCAATTAATAATATATTAACATTAAAACAAATACCAGAGCCAAAAGAGTAGCAAAGTTGTATATCTTCTTATCACTTCTGCGTGGTGCAGAAACGTGGATATTTGACAAGAAAATTGAACAGTCAATCGAAGCCTTTTAAATGTGGATTCATATAGGAGAAATAAAGTAGTAAATTGAAGGAAAAGAAAACAAATCACGAAGACTTAATCAACTAAAGCCATTAAATTAAAAACCAAGCTAACGTTTTTTTTTTTTTTATATATTTTGTTATATTTTTGCACGTATGCTATCACCAACTATTGAATGCTTTGAACATTTAAAAAGAGATGGACAACTAAAACCAACGCCTTCTATTATGCACAATCAATCCCAATAACAAAAATATCTTTCTACAGAAACAACATTGACGGCTAATCAACAATATAATTGTACTGCAATCGCCACCTGTAGACAGCTATTACAAACTAAATTGTAATTATAAAGAAACTAACACCATCCTACTTCCAAATATATATCTTAAATAAAATGTCACCATCACTGACGCATCAAAAATCTACAATTACTGGCATACAAAATCAGTTATTCAGTCGATTTAGTCAATTCACCCACGTATATATTTATTTATTATCCACCGCCGTGGACATAATTACCCATGAGACCTACATTTATAAGACAAAGACAGTTATCTCTTACCACTTTTCATGTTTTCTATATGTGTCATATATAATCAAGGTAAAACAATATTTTACTATATCCCTTTGCGGCAGTCTATCGATTTAATATTTCTCTATAAAAAACTTTGCGGCAACCAAATTTAGCATGAAAATCATCAACATTCTTGCAATCCTGCCAATTCTCGCCACCATCTTTCTTCCATTGGTCAGGTTTGGTTATCCCACTATTTTTACATATACCATTTTCCCTACAGCTTTCAATTCCCACATATATCAATCTATAAATCTCTACAACTAAAATAAATATAATAAACCATATAGAAAATGCATGGTACATATTTTTAAGTCATGGGTTAACCCCATGAGCCTTGTCTGTCTGCTAAAAATCAGCCACTTCAGGGAATTGAAGTGGGATCCTTTCGTCCATGAGGCAAACGTACTAATCATTCAGCCACAATGGCTTTGTTTGGTTTGAACCAAACATTAAATATGTTTTTTTTTAATAATATGTATGCAAAATACGGAATTTGAAAGAAAATGTCGAAAAATTAAATTTTGAAAAGCCATATTTTCGCAACAAAAACTTGCCAAACTTGACAGTGCTTGTATAAAACAGCTTATGTTTATGATATGTGTATAGGTTTGGAAAGCTAATACAGGAAATATGCGACATGATAGAAGCCTACACTGAAGGTGATGTTTGATAATAACCGTAAAACACAATTCCTTGAACAAAGCGCAACTCATCATCGTTTCCTTTATTCTCCCCATCTAGCGATGACACGATAATGCTAAATTATTAAATTCTAAGCAAAAACTGATATTTTATTTGGATTTGATTGTCTTCAAAAGCTGGAATACTTAAATCAGTCGCTTTTTTAGTTCTTTTTTTTCTCACTGTCTTTATTTGATTTTACAGTTGCTATAATATGTGCATTGGAGCCGCGATAGCTCAGAGATTAGTGAACTGGACTACAAAGGACAAGGGGTAGGGTTCGATCCCAACCGACGGCTTCCGGTTCATGCAGCCTTTAATGGGTACCGGATTTTTTTCTGGGAAAGTAAAGCGGCACGGGCGTAATACCGACCACATTACCCTAAAAATCATGTGCCGAAGGTCTGTAAAATGTATGGTCACTAACACCATATTCCCATATACGCCACCTGGCGTGACTGTGGTACTTTACTTTTTTTTTTACCTATAATATGTGCATGAGTAATAGGGCAAATCGAACTGCTTCTTCCAAACATTAAACTTAATTCTATTGAATTGTAATGGTGCTGTTGAGCTCACTAGACAGGACTGGTAAATGTGCCCCAGGAATCGATTCATATTAATCGAATTATATTTGTGGCTAGGAATCCTTGCATGAAGAGAGTCATTCATAATTAATCGCTCTCACAAGCTATAACAATGTATAACATTTATGAAAAAAATGCGTTCTGAGTGAAGATATTACTCTAAATTATGGACCAGGTCTAAACATTTATAACGAGGGCTTGTCATCGACCATTTTGTGGTGGGATTTACTAATAAATTGTTAGAGTGAGTTAGTCTATAAAATGGTGGCTAAACATGTCTAGCAACAGGTTAATTTACAACATTTTTAAAAGAGGGCTGGGACAGCGGATTGGTAAAGAGGAGTGTTCAATAAAATATTTCTTGGGTTTGTCTATCATATTGTTTCTTATATTTAACTATCAATTTGTTTACAGAGCTTCCCTTCCCGGTTGATATCATGATGTCTTTCAAATTCCTATCATGGTGCGTCTATTATATTGGTTAGGGAGCTAATCTGCTAAATTATTAACTGGGCGTTCCTATGATGTTTTTATTAGTGTTTGTCTACCAAATTATTACCAATAATTATCTACCGATTTGTAATAAGACTTATGGACAAAAATGTTTTCGAGAACTTGTCAACCAAATTGTTATTAGGGTCTAACAAATTGTAATAGGACTGTCATTAGCAAAATCATCCATAGGAAACAGGACACGCCTCGAAGGAGGCATTAGAGATATACGCAGGGACCATGGTGGAACGTAGAAGTTGAGGAAGTTTAGCGGAACAAGAGACAAACGATCAAGTCATGACAGAAAGCCAGAAAGAATGGAAGAACACAAGGTGAGCTCCTGAAGCGTCTGAAAGTAGAGGTCGATTACACCATGATGCACTTTAAATTATGTGACAAGCAGGCTGAGCATGATAAGTGCAGAGATTTATGTAAAAAAAATTGTGTGCTCAGAAAAATTGCTAGCAACATTCTGGCGCCTTTATCAGAGCATGAATGGCACAACACGACACAGAGACATACCAGATTTTCAAGGCACAGGCCAGATATGGCACAAATCTGATGAGAGCAAAGAGAAGGCTGCTACATTGAGCAGACTGACCAAAGAAATGAGAATGTCAGAATGAGGATTCGGGGGTAGCTCACAGAAATGTGTCAGGATGCAGTGTTGGGAGAAGATCTTACAACCTCAACCGATGCCATTCGTACAACACTTAAAAGATCACACAACACTGCTCCTTGTCCAGATGTTGTTCGGTACGACGACATAGGCAATTTAATAGAAGACGACTTAAAAATAAAACTGGCCAAAGAGATTATGTCAGCATTCACAGTTGGTAGATTAAGGAAGAGTGGCTACACAGCTACTTACTGCCGCTACCGAAGCCAAAAAAGGACCATTCTCAGATCAATGCCTACAGAATCATCACGATGCAGAACACTGCAGGGAATCTGCTGGAGAAAATAATTGCCCTTGTACTCACGTGTTACCTTTAACAGATACGCGCATTCCCACATACAATCTGAGCTATGCCAAAGAGACATGGCTCAACGCGACAGTCTTCGCCTATGACGTATTCGAAGGTCTCCACATTCGATAGGAGACATATGCTGATGCTATAGATCTGGAGGATACATACAACAGGGCACAATTTGAAGACCTCATGCACATGCTTCTCAAACTGGCGGTGCACCCCTTCCTCATTAGATGGATCGCTGAAGCACTGTTTCAGAGGAAGGTTATCACCTCAGATGTGGAAGTTGACCATCCGAGCCAGATTAGACAGAGAAGAGACAAATGGGAAATCGCCTCCATCGTGCAAAACGAACTCGATCGCAAATCTTCTTGGTGTGGAGTATCAGATGCATTGGTTAATGCTAATAAAGCATCAGTTGCATTGTTCTCCCTTAGCAATCATATCCTTAACATGGAAACATCGGTGGTTCGAATTATGAGGTTACCAGGTACAGAGTGGTGACATACCTCGGAGTTAAGTTCGAACGCAGCCTGTGTTTTTGGGACCACGTCGACCATGTGATAACAAAATCCCGCAAAGGATTAGCCGCCTTGAAGGTCATGGCAGCTGCCAACATCGAGCAGAGGCTACATACCTTTCTTTTCCAGGAACTAGAGCTCGCACCAATCGAGTATGCCCTGGCAATTCTTAATGTCAGTACGACGCAAATTGAAAGACAGGAGACAATACAGAAAGAAGCTATGCGCATTATCTTGGGATGTATAAGGGACGCTCCATGTGTAGCAATGAGGTATGTTCTTGACTTTCTAACCAAGGATGACAGAATCAAGAAATGGAGGGCACGAGCATGCCTGAAGATAAGTGTAGATGAAGAGCATCTTTTGCACCAAGATCTCAGCAGAGGGAAAGGTGTCAAGCTAAAAAGAAGCAAATTGTGGGTGGGCCAAGCAGAAGATGTCAGCATACAGGTCTGTGGTCATACCAATATCAACTCTGGCGAGGAGTGAATACCGATGTCTACGTCATTCAAAGGAACATTCTCGTGTATTGTCACACTCGACAGGAAATGTAGGGAACAGAACTCAGTCGTAGTCAATGCGGAGGTCAACGTTCTATATCTGGGATAACACTGATGAGAAAGATGCAGTCATCTATACAGACGGATATGTAATACGACAACAAAGGACCGCAAGGACATTCACAGCAAGTTAGGCAGGCAGAATAGTGAAGGGTGACAGTAGTGCAAATGTTGTGACCACGAGTAGCATGACGATGGAGGTAATGTCAGTGACTAGAACATTCATCTGGTTAGAGTCACAAGACAACACCGACGTATGTATACTGAGTGATTCGGTGAGTATGATAAAAAAAAAGTGTAGATGGGCACTGTACGCATGCAATGGTTAGAGTCATCGCAGAAGTCAAAAATACTAAAAGTCATCTTTGTCTACGTCCCAGAACATGCGAGTGTACGGGAAATAAAAGAGCGGACAGGTTGGCTAGCTGTGCTATCGTTGAATACGGACAACCAATTGATCGAGTTGCCATCACCAATGCCTCCCGAGAGGTTGGACGAGCACAGGACTTTGACAACGATGAGTCCCCAACACTCCTTCGAATAAAAGATATAGGATTTAAGATATACACAGCCAGGAACGGGAAACTTAGTGGGCGTGTAAGAAGACTTATAAACCAACACAGAACTGGAGTCGTCAGTCGCTCGATAACGCGGGACTTGCTGAGGCTGGATCTGAGCACCTATGAGCATGATTGGGGTGCAGTGATGATGACCCGCAACTAACTCAATAAATCAATGCCAAATTATTATTATGTTTCTGTCTACTAAATTGTTATTAGGGTTTATCTACCGAATTGTAGTAGGGTTTGTTACCAAATTGTAGTAAGGTTTATCTACCAAATTGTAATAGGGTTTGTCTACCAAATTGTAGTAGGGTTTGTCTACCAAATTGTAGTAGGGTTTGTCTACCAAATTGTAGTAGGGTTTGTCTACCACATTGTAGAAGGGTTTGTCTACCAAATTGTAGTAGGGTATGTCTACCAAATTGTAGTAGGGTTTGTCTATCAAATTGTAGTAGGGAATGTCTACCAAATTGTAGTAAGGTTTATCTACTAAATTGTTGTAGGGTTTGTCTACCAAATTGTAGTAAGGTTTATCTACTAAATTGTAGTAGGGTTTGTCTACCAAATTGTACTAGGTTTTATCTACCAAATTGTAGTAGGGCTTGTCTACCAAATTGTAGTAGTGTTTATCTACCAAATTGTAGTAAGGCTTGTCTAACAAACTGTAGAAGGGTTTGTCTAACAAATTGTAGTATGGTTTGTCTTCCAAATTGTTGTAGGATTTTTCTCCCAAATTGTAGTAGGTTTTGTCTATCAAATTGTAGTAGAGTTTGTCTACCGATTTGTAGTATGGTTTGTCTACCAAATTTTAGTAGGTTGTGACTACAGAACTGTTGTAGGGTTTCTCTCCCAAACTGTAGTCAGTTTTGTATACATATTTTATATCATGTTTGTCTACCAAATACACGACCATGATTTTATCCGGGCTTGTCCATCAAATTGTGTTCATTGATTTTCAAACGAATTGTTATTAACGCTATTGTACCAAGTTTTTAGGAACTTCATCATCATCATCATTAGTGAGTGCTGTCTTCGTATCGAAGGTTGGCTACCATGGAGCGCCATTCCACTCTGTGTCTTGCTTTGATGGGGCAGATTGTCATAGGTTGACTTGTCCATTTTTTGATGTTACTCGTCCATGTTAGTCTTGGTCTGCCTCTGCCTCTTTTACCCTGTATTTTCCCTTCTAATATTAATTTTATTATACTGTTGCAACTTTTAACATGACCAAAAAATTTCATTTGTCTTGCTCTAATTGTGTTTAGTAGTTCTTTTTTCACCTTTAGCCGCCTTAAAACGTCCTCGCTTGTTTTCTTTTCCTTCCATCCAATTCTTCTTATTATTCTATAGATCCACATTTCAAAGGCTTTTTTTAGGAACTTGGGGGTGTTAAATCTGGACTGACATATCAAACCTACTAAATTGTTATTATGCCAGAGCTTCTATATTGTAACCAGGACTGACCTATGCAATTGTTATCAAAACAGACATTCCAAATCTCTCTGCGATCAAGACTCAATCAGAGTAGAATTCCAGACTCCCTCATGAAGTCAGCTGTCTGTTTAAGCGAATCGATTGCCCCATATAGTTTCTCCTCCATGGAGGTGGGCGTGGACCACGTTGCTCTTCTCAGGTATGTGTACTGGGGGCAATCCTGTAGAACATGATTTTTAGTCATATTGTCCAGTGTACAGTGGACATTCTAAATGTCATCAACGCTAATTCTAATGTGCTATCATGGCTGACTCACTATATCGTTACCAGGGTTACATGCTAAATTATAAAATGACTGACCTACTATAGTTCGTTCAGAAATTCGTGCCCACAGGATTTATTAATTATCTCGGAAACCGTTTGATGAAGTTCATTTATTCCTGTTCAAGAAATCTTACTTTTTCACCGACCTTAAGTCTGATTTTTTTGCCCTACTGTCATGCATTCAGGGAAGCTTTTTGTGGGTTTTTTTTTAGGTAAATAAAAATATTATTTTACTGGCTGACCTAATTTTGATATGTTTACAATATCCACATATGTTATGGGAGTCGTGATAGCTAAGTGGTTAGTGAACTGGACTATAAAGGACAAGAAGTAGAGTTCGATCCCAACCGACGGCTCCGGATTCACCCAGCCTTAAATGGGTACCGAATTTTTTCTGGGAAAGTAAAGCGGCACGGGGGTAATACCGACCACATTACCTCAAAATCATGTGCTTGATGTATGTAAAAGTTGTGGTCACTAACACCATATTCCCTATACGCTCCTTGGCGTGATGGGGGCTTTTTACTTACTTTTTTTAAAAATGTTATAATCAACTCATCTTTTAAAAAGGTAAAAAAATGAATTGAAGTCAACGGTCACAACATAAATAATTTGCGATATGCGGATGACACAGTCTTAATAGCAGAGACAGAGAATGAGCTACAAGAAATGATAGACATAATAGTAGAAGAAAGCAACAAGAAAGGTCTCAGTCTGAATAGTAAGAAAACAGAAGTAATGGTTATATCGAAGAAACAATCATCAACATAATGCAGCATAAAAATAAACGAGACAAATCTGAAACAAGTGCAACGTTTCAAATACTTGGGCACAATAATTACATCAGATGAGAGATGCATCACAGAAATAAAAAGCAGAATAGCTCAGGACAAAATAGCATTTCAGGAAATGAAAAATATCTTATGCAACAAATCTATGTCAATAAAAATGAGAAAGAGAGTTCATCGGTGCTATATAGAACCAATTCTGACCTATGGAAGCGAATCACGGACAGTAGACAAACAAATGAAAAGACGATTAGAGGCCATAGAGATGGGATTTCTCAGAAGAATGTTGAAAGTTCCCTGGACAGATAAAAAGATCATTGAGGAAGTTCCCAAAGAGGCCAACACAAAAAGGGAGCTCTTAAAAAACATCAGAAAGAAGCAATCAACATTTTTCGGGCACATCATGAGAAGAGGAAAGTTGGAATACTTGGTTACAACTGGCAAAATAAAAGAAAAGAGAGATCGCGGACGACAAAGAGAGAAAATACTGGATAGCTTGGTGTCATGGCATGGAAAACAGTCAACAACAGAACTGATACGATGCACTGTAGATAGAAGATTGTGGAGGGACATGATCACCTACGCCAACCGGCATGGTACGTGATGATGATGACTGTCACGTTTTCTCCATATAATACTAGCACCATTCCGTAATTATTGAACCGTAAATTGTAAGAAGCACCTTTCAAAAAGTAGTTGTGTTTCCGGTTTCCTGTGAAAAAAAGATCATAGGCGTATCTTGACAAAATATTTACTATTAATGTATAATTCTGTATTTGTGGTAATTTGTAAGTTATTGTGAAGTGACAAACTTCATTTTTAAAATTAACAGTTATTTATCATTTCTGAAGTTGACCTTCTGCCAAGCAATTCTCTTAAGCTGTCTGGTATCTTTTCTTCGCTTCCCTCTACCTCTTCGTCACTCGATTTTCCAGTAGTTACAAAATATTCCAGCTGTA
Organism: Megaustenia siamemsis; assembly: GCA_032433765.1. Classification (NCBI taxonomy): domain Eukaryota; kingdom Metazoa; phylum Mollusca; class Gastropoda; order Stylommatophora; family Ariophantidae; genus Megaustenia; species Megaustenia siamemsis. The sequence continues at coordinate 55,213,222 of JAVIAB010000159.1, forward strand.
CCCTTTTCATTACATGGCCAAAAAATTATGATTGTTTCTTCCTAATATTGGAAATTAGCTCTCTTTTTGCTTTGGCCTCTTTCAGAACGTTTTCATTACTCTTCTTAGCTGACCATGGTATTCTAAACAATCTTCTGTAAAACCACATTTCTACATTCGCCATTGATTTTTTGGTATGTATGGTGTCCTATTGTACATGATTGGCATCCAGATGTTAACACCGGTCCTACATAACATTTAAGAAATCATTTTTTTCTAGCTATTGTCAAAAGTTTTTGTCAAAACAATTGATACATTTTACAACGAGTTAAATGAGGCACTTCATAAATGCAAACCACATGAAAACACCATAGTTCAAGGGGATTTTAACGCGAAAGTAGGAAATGAAAGAATTGAGGAAGTAGTTGGTCATAATGGCTTAGGAGAGAGGAATGAAAGAGGTGAGAAACTTATTGACGGGGCAAGAACACACAACATGATGATAGGAAACACCTGGTTTAAGCAACATCCAAGACGTCTGTGGACATGGAAAAGCCCAGGAGACAACACACGCAAAAATTGATTACATAATGATAAGCAATAGATTTAGAAACAATCTGGTGTGTGTGAAAACTAGACCAGGGGCAGATTGCAATAGTGATCATGTACCAGTTGTGGGAATGCATAGAGTAAAATTAAAAACAACAAAACGAGCATCAGTTAACATCAAGTTAAATTTAGATTTACTCAAATCAGACAAGAAGCTGCAAGACAAATATAAAATCACAATTCAGAACCGGTACAATGCAATAGAGAAGATACAAAGCATTGATGAACAGTGGGAAATGCTAAAAGAATCAATGCAACAAACATCAAAAGAGTTCATACCACCAGTGAGAACAAATTCAAGAAAGAAATGGATGACAGATGACATTTTGCAGCTAATGGATACAAGAAGAAGAAATAAAGAAAATAAAGATGTGTATAAGAGATTAAATAAAGAAATTGTAATAAAATGCAATGATGCAAAAGAAGCATGGCTAAAAGAAAGATGCAAAGATATTAAAAGCAACAAAAGGGAGATGCTACGATGTAAACAACACATTGAAGAATTAACAGGAAGAAAAATGCAATCAAAAACTGGATGTTTAAGATCAAAGGAAGGAGAACTGTTGATTGATCAAGAAAACATTATGGAACGATGGACAGAATACATTAAAGATCTTTATAATGATGAACGAACAGAAGTAAATATTAAGGATAATGGTGAATGACCAGAAATACTCAGAGAAGAAGTGGAAGACGCCTTGCGCAATATGAAAGCAGGAAAAGCTCCTGGACCAGATAATATAATTAAAGAAGAGATTGAAGCCATGGGTGATTTTGGAATATAAATAATAAGAAAAATATTGAATGATATCTACAACAGCGGATATATACTAGACAACCTGCTCAAATCAATATTCATAGCCCTGCCAAATAAATCGGGTGCGACTGAATACGAGATCATCGCACAATAAGCCTTATGAGTCATATGACTAAGATATTACTAAGAATCATCATGCAAAGAGTGCGGAACAAAATCAGTCCAGAAATTAGCGATGAACAGTGTGGTTTTGTTAGAGGTAAAGGAACGAACGATGCCATATATATGTCATAAGATCTTTAGTAGAAAGTGCCATATAAGTGAAAACAGATATATACCTATGTTTCATAAATTATACCAAGGCATTTGACAAAGTAAAGCACCAGCCCGGTACTTGATGATGATTGTCAAAAATGGATTGCACACTATTTTCCTCATTTTAAGGAAAGCTGTTTGTGCCTGAGCCATTCTGGATCTCACCTCTATTGTACATCTACCTTCTGAGATTAACAATGTTCCCAGATATGTAAATTCGTTTACCTGTTTTAATATTGTTCCACTTGTCTTTATTGTGCACTGAGGTGGTGTCTTTATCTTTGTTGTTACCATTGATTCTGTCATTTTGCTATTAAGGCTGAGTCCTTATTTTTTCTTTCTTTCACTATAATGTATAACATGTCTTTAATTCATTTTCACTGTTAGCGATTACGATTGTATCATCAGCATACCTTAGATTACTGATACTATCGCCTTCGATTGTTATTTCAGGCATGCCCCTAATGGATCTTAAAATAATCTCACTATATATATATATTATGTTATATCAGTTATATTGCGATGTAAAAAAGAAAACAGAAAAAGAACACGGGCAGCTCTAAGTATAGATAGATAGATAGTCTTTCAATCGATGGATAGGACAGAACTGTGAATCTGCAGTGGCGACGGTTAAGCAAGGAAGATAAATTAAAGTTGATGATTTTCAGATAGACATTATTAGACGTGAGATTTTGAAAATGTTTGAATCAAATCAACTTATTACACTGCGCAAATTTAAAGTTCGACTGAAATTATAATATGATATTAACATCTCAAAAACCACTCTTTGAAAGATCGTAAGAGACGATGGTTTCACTTGTAGAAGCTCTACTAGTGGTAACAATATTGTTTGTGAAAAACAACTTGTTGCTGCCCGAATTGTATACCCGAAGCAGATCGGTGAGCGACGAATGGAAGGCTACGTCATAGTATATTTGGATGAAACATGGATCAATACTCACTATACATATCTCTCTCTCTCTCTGCGATCAGGACTCAATCAGAGTAGGATTCCAGACTCCCACATGAAGTCAGCTGTCAGGCTAAGTGTGTTGATCGCCCCCACAGACAGAACATCACAAGTAGAGTTCGCCAGATCCACTCTGATTGAACACCCGTTAATACGTTGCACTGTGTTCTGCGCCAGTGGCCCAGTGCATCCGATTTCAGCCAGCATTTTATTCATATGAGAAAGAATAAAAGAAGCTTTCCCGGCAGCAAAGACCAACACATTATATTAATATATGCTGTGGCAGTAGAGAGAATGGACTTGTTAATGATACACAACTTATTTTTCAATCAAAGTCTACAGACGGTAGGGATCTATCACACTGAAAAGAATGGGCGAATTTTCAGGGACTGGATAGAGAATATTATACTCCCCATTCTGGATAGACCGTCATGCCTTGTAATGGACAATGCGTCCTTTCATAATGCGATACTACTGGAGTGACAATTCGTCAAGCAGAAATTATTAAATCATCACATGGCTAAGAAATATTTTTGTTTCTTTTAATGGACATATTCAAACTAGAGTTGTTGCAACTTGTTAGACAGACTAAGAAAATAAAGTTATATAAAATGGATAAAATAATTGCAAAGTAGGTCCACACATCTCTTCTCCTCCCACCGTTTCATTCGCGCAATAGAACTTGTGTTGGCTAAAGTCAAATGGCAAATGCTGCGCACAACACGACGTTTGCTTGTCAAATCATCGGACAGTTATCACCACTATTGTCCAACAAGGAAATAACTGTGGAGAAAACGAGCACTATACAATACAATCTTCATCCCAACGTTGTGCTACAATGCCAGACCTGAACCCTAGATGCACGAACAATAAGAAAAATATCCTCTACAGAGATGAAATGTGTTAGACGAATGACAGGAAACAGTCTGAGAGATAAGATCAGAAATGAAGAACTGAGAAAAAAACTAGGAATAGCCCCCGCCATAGAATATATAAGGAAACAACAGATAACATGGTTTGGCCACGTGACAAGCAGAAGAACAAAACATAACACAACGAGCCTTCAACAAACGTTGTGAGAACACCAGACCCAAGGGTCGACCACGTAAAAGATGGTCGATGGAATATTAGAAGCATTAGGAAACATAACAGCAGCAGAGGCAAACAGAAGATTAAATTATATCTCCCCTCGACGCTGGAAGGCAGATGAGGAAGAAAGAGGAGGAAAAGAGGAAGAGAAGAACACGACGTTTAATATGCTATGCGTGATGTTAACGAATTGACACGTGATGCTCAACGATAGACATTGAATACTGGAGAAAATGTGACGACCATGTGCTCAGAGAAGAGGAACAATACTGCCAACGAGATGGAATGCAGTTTGTTCAACCTCTCAGCGACTTCTGGTTCAAGATGACTTATATATGCGCACAATTTTATTTATGACACTCTTACTATTTGCTGACTCGTTGTGTTTGATGTTCTGATCTTTCCATATATTTTTGTTAATGACACGTCCGCTATTTGGCGAGTATGTTTATTTGAAACTTTGGGCAACGTTTGCATATCTCTATGACGAAGATATAAAATCAAATAAAAAATTGTGCACTCTTCAATGTGATACGGATACGCCTTTGACTTATAGTTATGATTATGGAAGGCCCCGGTATCACTGCAAACGAATTAAAATCCATAATTGCTCAACTGCCTGTGCCAGTTGAATCATCCGAATTACTAACTCATCTACCACACAAAGAAAGGTAACTCTAGTCCTCATCATAGCAGTCCCAGCAAACGCCAAAAGACATAAGGCGAAACCGCACAGAAATTAAATACAGCCAACTGTTCCTTGTCAAACGATATCATCACTCATCGTAAACAATTGAAATGTCGAAAGATGATCAAAAAGATGAGACACGCAGCTCACAATGTGCACAGAGCACTTAACTCAGTAGCTCCTGCAACAAGCCGGAATTATAATATGAGAAAACTGCAACAAGGAAGACTTTTCATACATAGCCTTCAATGGTTCCTGCCGCCTATCCATTATATAGTCCAGAAGTTCACGTCCTCTTGAAAATGATGATCATCATATTTGTTTTTAATGTATAGCGCTTGATGATGTTAGGACATCGTTTTTAACTCTAAATCCGAATATATAAAGCTCAGATGCCTTTGACTTGCATTTTTAGTAAATTAACATAATTTGCAGTATAATCTAATGATTAGGCTACATCGTTTGATATTTTCCTAAAATTATATAACAAAAAACGATTTGTGCACAACTCAGACTACCTTTGTATTTCATCATCATCATCATCACCATAGAGTGTCTTCTCCGCAACGAAAGTTGGCTAACATGGATCGACATTCTACTCTGTTTCTTGCTTTGATGGTGCAGACTGTCAAAGATTGACTTGTCCATCTTTTGATGTTACTTGTCCATGTTAGTCTTGGTCTGCCTCTGCCTCTTTTACCTTGTATCTTCCCTTCCAATATTACTTTTAGTAGGCTGTTGTGTCTTTTAACGTGCCCCAAAAAATTCATTTGTGTTGTCTTAATTACATTTAGTAGTTCTCTTTTTATTTTTAGTTGTTGTAAAACTTCATCGCTTTTTTTCTTTTCTTTCCATCCGATTCTACCTATTCTTCTATAAATCCACATTTCAAAGGCTTCAATTTGCTGTTCTGTTTTCGTGTATGGATTATGTAGCCTTTGTATTTACATGTTATAAAATCTTAAGGTCGGTGAAAAAATTAGATTTCATGCAAAAATATTACTAAAATTCATCAGTTTCCGAGATAATTGATAGACTGTGGGCACGAATTTCTGAATGAACTATTATTCTTATCATGGTAGCCTTCTAAATTATTATCAGGAATGTCCAATAATGTGAAATTAAGAAAGGGCTACTAACATGTTATTAGTGATGGACTACTTAATTGTTAATCATGATTACTTTCAAACTCATAAAGGGTGTATGAAATCTAACTCATCATATATAATAAGTAAAAAAAGTAAAGAATCCCGTCACGTAAAGTGGCGTATAGGAAATATGGTGTTAGTGAACATAATTTTTACAGACCGCCAGCACATGATTTTTAGGGTAATGTGGTCAGTATTCCGGTGTCATGGCGACTTCGTGTTGTCGTTTTTATAATTCGGCTTTTGTTGATATATTTAAATGATTTACGCGACAGTCTAGTTGTGAAATTATGTGTTGCTATTCCCCGTTTGGAGTATGTTTTACTTCGGACGTGTGGATGGACTGCGAACTTTACCGATATTTAAGTGGAATATGATTTATTCTTCTTTGTGTCGTGTGTTCGCGGTTCGATAGGCAAGCACATGTTTCGACAACAATGGCGCCGACCGGGTGTGTTCAACCCGTATGTGAAAATTCTGTGACAGTGGATAGGGCGGAAGAATTAGAAATAATCAACGGCACAGAAAGCGAAAACAGCAAAGTGTGCGGTACACATGCGGCATATTCAGAACACAAAAGACGAATGGCAGACCACCGTGAAAGAGATTGGAGCTTCATCATGTAACATTCCAAAGAAAGCCATGGAGAGAAATTCTAACTACTGTTTTAGGAAAAATGTTACATTTTCTCAATATTCCTGTATGGTGCAGAAACATGGACATTTGACCAGAAAACAGAACAGAAAATTGAGGCCTTTGAAATGTGCATTTACAGAAGAATAGGTACAATTGGATGGAAAGAAAATAAAACAATAGGTACAATTGGATGGAAAGAAAATAAAACAAACGAGGAAGTTTTAAAACAACTAAACATGAAAGAGAACTACTAAACACAATTAGAGCAAGACACATGCGATGTTTGGGCCATGTTAAAAGACACAACAGCCTACTAAAAGTAATCCTGGAGGGGAAAATACAAGGTAAAAGAGGCAGAGACAGACCAAGACTAACATGGACGAGTAACATCAAAAGATGGACAAGTCAGCCTATGACAACCTGCACCATCAAAGCAAGAGATAGAGCAGAATGGCACTCCATGGTAGCCAACCTTCATTGCGGAGAAGGCACTCGATGATGATGACTCGATGAAGTGGTCAGTATTACGCCCGTGCCGCTTTACTTTCCCAGAAAAATTCCGGTACTCATTTATGGCTAGGTGAACCCGGAAGTAGTCGTTCAAGATGGAACCCTACCTCTTGTCCTTTGTAGTCCATTTCACTAATCACTGAGCTATCGCGGCTCCATCATATTTAATGCACACTGTTGAAACACTTGCGATGTAATATGGAAGCAAAACGAAAAGCGAACCGGACGTTAACAAGCATTGGTGGATCTTCACGAATATCATTATCAACATCAGTCTCGTTACCTAGGAGGGCGTTGGATCATTCAAAGTGTCGTCATCATAACCTTTCTGCAAACTTCACGATAAAGAAGAATTGGTGGCTGCGTGGTTGGTTAGTGGCATCCTTACTGATCTGAATAGGTTAAATTCAATTCCCAGAAGAATGTGGCAATTTTTAAAGGATCGACAAAGCTCTAGGAATAAGTGTCAGATAGTACTAAATGCTATTGTTGTTAAGGCGTGAGTCCGACCCCTTCACACATATTGATATCCCGTTAGTCACGGAAAAGAGAAGAATCACCAACAGCATATTACCTATAAGTTTAGCAAAGGAAGCTTGGTATTTGCTTTGTTTCTGACGTTGACTGTCCATATGTGTTCCTCAATAGTGTTTATTATAATCAAAACTAAGAAATAATACGAACCAACAACAGGTTTGTCACATAACATTTCTAAGATGTAGACAAAAGTTTATTTAATAATAGCTTCTGCATTACAAGTACAAATGTAAGTAGGTGTGCAAAACGCATCAGTAGAATTAGCACAAACAATTACGTTACAACGCTTATTTAAAAAAAATATCAATAAACATCGCTAAATATCCATCGACATGTGATTCTTACTTAGTGATTTCGTAAAGTTATTAACGGATAATTAATAATAAAACAACAACAATGTAATATGCACATTTTAACAATTAATTTATTGATTCTACATACTAATTGAGAAAAGAAAATGCATTCCAGTAACACCATAAACGCCACTATACCTCTAAAGACATTGAAGCACTGGAGTTGTGATGTGACTTTGTACATTCTCAAACTTTTTTTCACTTATGTGATTTTTTTCCTTCCATCCCCGTCTATTTTTATAGTATTGTAAATTATATTGTATGTGATGTCATCTATAGACTCAACAATTGGTGCCAAATTATTCAATAAGCGGAGCCAATGCCTCCAGCACAAATAGACATGTGTCCATATATCATTGGAATTTTTTAGATCATCTCTTTCTGTTTCTATCTTCACCATATAGTGCCCTCCTACACATGACATATCTCGACTTTCTAAAACCAGTATATGTACTAACATATATAGATAACCTGGCAGTAAAGGCGGAGAGAGCAGCAAGGGCAGGAGATAGTACAACTCTAATTAATATACATAGTATGCTAAAGTACACTATTACATCTAGTGGGTCAACTGTTATGAACAGATAAAACCGTATTAACATCAAATAAAGAAACAGACTCAAGACTGGTTGAACACTTTAAGGAAATCCTTAATCCAGTATGAAGATATTAAATAGATGTTACAATCGACAAAGCAGCCTCTCAATTGGATATAAATGTAGATGACCCGGCTACCATGAATGAAGTAGAGAGGACTGTAAAGGTAAATGTAAAGTACGAGACATGAATCGGCGTCTTAGTACGCGAGTTATCACCCTTATGTGCTCGGCTGCCTATCCATAAGTGTTCGGAGGATTCTGGACAGTGTCGCTTCAAGCATCAAAACTGACGATGTTAGACGGCATTCTCCACCTTCCCAGAGTACTGCCCTGGTACCCATTTCTGCCAGCGGCTGGGTCGAATGTGAGGGATATTTTTTCCAACAACGAGACCAATTCACACTACTTCCAGCAGAAATCGAGCACGGGTTGTCCTAACGTTGGTAGCGTCGTCGGGTTTTTCCACAACTAGGCCACCGAGACCCCGCAAGACGACTGTCCTGTAGAATTTATAGTTTCCCTGAGGCATTTTATTCTTGAACTTGTACATCATGTCTAACGATCTACGGCTGTATTATTGTTATTTATTGTCATAGCTTCAAAGAAGAGCAAAGTCGACTCAAGAGCCGAGTTGCAAAATGATAATATACATTTGGTAGAGGACATCGCTATAAGAACTGCGATTTGGTATCTAAACCTATTTAGGTTCAACTCCTTAGCTAGTTAAAGATAGAAGTGATTACTAGATTCTGATTTTTAAAAAATAATACTGAGTATAAAATAAAATTTGCTTTAACACCTTGGTAGGCATTATGTAGAATATGATGATAGTATCTTTATTTACTATGATCAGGGGCACGTTTTTGGGTGATATGGTCGATATTACGCCATACCTACTAACATACCATGAAGGAGACTTCTGGTCAATATGGTGGATAGCGACAGACACCGTTGAGGCTCTATTCGAAAATTGTTCTTTGTTGCAGTTTCCTGATATTCCAAGTCCGGTATGATGCTGGAGCTACTGAGTTTAGTGCTCTGTGCAACCTGTGAGTTGTGTATTTCACACGGATCGTGTTTTGAAATTCCGATTTTTGCAATGAAAGATGATATCACATGACGAAGAACAGTCTGGCTGCGTTCACGCCTTATGTCTTTAGGCGTGTGATGTGGCTGCTAAGATGGGGACTGCAGCTGAGTATATTTGTTTGGATTCTTCAATGCGATGGGATACCATTGACACGGGCGGTTGAGCAAATATGGATTTTAATTCTTTTGCAGTGATACCGGGGCCTTCGACTAACTACACCTACCATCAAATGTATTTGTTACGCATTTATAGAGGCAGAGAAACCATTGAGTCATGCTTGACAGTAAAACGTTCCTGACATTTTCAAGGGAGACTATTCTGATTACAGGACAAGCAAACTACTAGGCTACCGATGATCCTTAATGTTAAATTTAGGATAAAATTATAATAATTACAATGTGTATGACGTCATGTTAATGATAGTATTGGCAGAAATATAAAAGCAAAAAAGAGGAAAATACAATATTTTAGTCATGTAAATACATAGGGTCCTAGAAAATACAATTTTGGTTGACATATTTCCGGGTAAACAAGAATGATAATATAGTAGAAAATCGGTGGAAGAAGATAAACATCATAGACCAGCTACGAACCATTTATTGTGACATTGGATACAGAGAGAAAAGAAAACCAAAACTGCAGAGTAGTTCCACGTTTGGACAGGCACAAGCTTGATGATGATGATGGGTGACAATGCTAATCTTGGTCATATTATTTGCTAACGTTTGTTTTACGGCAATGAAAGTAGAGGTGAAGGTTTATATCGCTGATGCTTTTAATTGCATGTCAATGATTGTATCGTGGGGTGCTAATACGTTTAACGACAATACTGGATGTTTCTTGATAGCAATGAGTGATGGTAATATTTTTGCTCACGTTATTTCTAATGTTAATGATGACAGTGAGGGTTAGACATAATGTCGATTGATTATTAGAAAAAAACTTAAAGTAAAGATGGACTTTGTCATATTGAAATGCACAGATCATTATAATGTAATTATACACATATGTAGGCATAACTTACCACACACTGGTACTACAATAGCACAGACACATAAAAGTAAAAAGGCCATCTAGTGGCAGTCGCGTGAATTTATACAACTGGAATGTTGCTTTCGTTAAACGTACATAATCAACAGCGCATTGAACTTACAAGTACAGGATACAAGAGTGAGTGTCCCCTAACGCAACTGAGCAAATTCACAGCGTGAGGCAGTGACGTCAACACTGTCTTTTATTTTAAATAAGCAGTCACGCCCAACTCAATACCAACAGCTCTTGCACAACTTTCAGCGAATCGACATTTGCGCGCGCGGAAAAAAACGACGAGGGGCCTATTAAATGTTAACGAGATGTGCATTCAGCCATGATCGTGTATTCTAACACCTGACGACAAACATAATACGGAGTTCGAGAAAACACTGAATTTTTGAGTGGAACTTCTCTTATTCCTCGTCGTTTTGCCTTTCAACGGCGAGAAAAATAAAACATTACTGTCGTTTTCTCTTCTGTTTGGCATCTTCAGACTCCTCTGCGACCATGACAACGACTTTCTCCATCAGGCACACCTTATATTAGAATTCTTTCGACGTCGTTTTTACCAGAATCTGTCTGCAATGTGCTGTCCAAAAACGTCTCTCTATTGCAAGCACCCTAGCACTTACCTGAGGAGAAGGTAGAAGAACAAGAGGCAGACCTAGATTAAGATGGACAGACACCATCAAAATAACGTGACAACAACATCAATTGACATTGATTGAAGCCGCCGAAATGGCGAGATCCAGAACTGTGTAACTCCTTCGACACCTGAATGGGTTTAAGAGAAAATGAAGAAAGAAAAAAGAAGTATGCCTGATTATTAAAGTTCAGATGTCTGATTAGTGATGTTAAGATGCCTGCTGTCTAAAGGTCTTTGAGTTTGTGTTACTTTTTAAAAGAAGAACCTTAAATATTATGGGAGACTATGAGTTCTATTATTCTACTATCATTTATCAACAACATTTCCAAGAATCGCCATGTACATTTGATTATTAACTGTTATGAGATATAACTTGCGGAAAGCAAATCATGTCTATTAGACGACATCTTTTTGTTGTTAGATTGGCAATAACAAAACGAATTTAATTAACTATCCAATGCAGTAACTGGTAGTGCGAAGAGTGGTTAGGACCACATAATTATATTTGTATTGATTATGATTTATAGTTATGTATATATATGTATATATATATATATATATATATATATATATATATATATATATATATATATATATATATATATCCCGATAACAACATGTGTTGTGAATGAATTACGGATAATCTCCAAAACAGCAAACACGATTCTATCGAAACAAATTACTTCAGTAAAATCATTAAGGTACTTGAAATAATGAGGAAGTTCAATGAAGACATATTGAAAGACTAAACATGACAGATAACTGGCTTCTAAACACCATTTACAAAGAAACTGAAAATGCTATAGCCTTGGTAAAAGTCACGGCGGGCTAGTGCTCGACATTCCCCCCCCCCCCCCCCCCCCGAGGTCAGCAAACATTTATCACTTATTTCAGCTGAGGGAATATTGTCAAAGCCAGTTCATAAAAGCTAATTATCGCATTTTCCCCATGGACAAGTGTTATCACTTGAGCTAATCTAAGCCACTGTAACTAACTTTTGAGAACTGAGTGAAAGATTTCTATTCTTTTGTCAGCGCAATTGAACCAAATTTGAGAAAGGAAGGAATTCAAATAAAAATTACACTTACCGTTAATTGATTTCCCGCTTTCTTTCTTGCATTTGTCTCTCTGTGTGTCGTTTGTGTCTTTATTTGTGTGTTGTGTATGAGTTTAGTGTGCATGTGCGTGTGGTGGGTATGGCTGTTTTATACATGCCAACTCATACTGCCCATATTTTTTTCCCATTGGTCAGTTCTGGTTCGCCCCACCTATTCTTCTTTTCAATCACATATTTTTCCCACAACTTTTCCTCTACTTTTACATTTCACACATTTTTGCCCTTTTCCAAATCGGACCCCGTGCCAGAGCTTTGAGCTCTGCATCACGCCTCCCATAATTACGACATTGTGTAAACAAATATACCACATCAACGTCGAATGTATGTTTATATACCGCCTCGCCTTCTTCAACACTAGATCTTTATTTAGTAATGTTCCCGACTTGCGAAGTCTCTCTTACACACACACACACATACACACACACAACATATACAAGTATAAACACATACATTTAGGAAAGTTAAATGTAGCAAAAAAGAGGATTTTGATGAATTAAAAAAATGGAACATACTCGATTCGGAATGGAAAAAGGTGAAAGAGAGAGGTAAGATTTCATTGATCTGAAGGATAAATAGATAAGAAGAATAAATGGAACAAATCAAGAATGGCAAAAAAAATGTAGCTGATTTTAGAGAGGACTGGTGTTAGGTTGGTCGTTTCGTATGGTAAACAGTACATGCGATAGGTGAACCTAGCTGGCTAATTTAAAAAGGACGATAGAGCTGATCAATGGGAGATGATGAACCAAAGATAACAAATGAGAGATGTAAGGTTTTATAGGCTCATGGTGGGAGAGGGAAGAAAGTTTGAAAAGACAGAAGGTGGGCGAACCGAAGCTGACAGAGAGAAAATGGGAAACATGCTTTGTAGTAGACAAGTAAAAGTTGTTGAGAATGAGTAAAAAAAAGCGGGAGATAAAAATGACAGAAGGTCGTAAAATATACTAGTGTAAGTAGCCGGTAAACCAAAGTTGACCGACCTAAAATCGAGACAGGTATTATAGTTGAAATGGTGTTTTGCAGATGTTTTTAACACACACATGGGTATGTATTTAATAAAAAAGAAAACAAAATACCAGAAATATTTAGTGATGATGAAATATGAAAAACAATGAGCAATTTTTTTCACATTACTCAGTTACTTTTCACACAGTTATTTACACACATGTATATATATATATATATATATCCACTATCTAAATAAACTATAAATTGTGCGAACGTTAATAGGTCGTCTCACAGTAGAGGGGGAAAGGCATACGTTCTCTGTTCACGCTCGGACCGCGAGATTTTAACAATTATATAAAAACGCATTACTTGCGATTGTTATGTCTTGTAATATGTATGGGTTATATTAGAAAGATATATAAAAATTTCTCTCCATAAGATTACAACATCCGGATGCCTGGAAATTAGATCGTAAAAGTAGTACAACTAGCCTAGACTGGTATAGAAGAGCGATATTCACTGCTGACTGTTCCTGTAGGCAGAATCGGTGTTCATGACAAAGGCCGCTGTCCTAGTATGATTGATGTGGTGAGGTAAGGGGGCCAAATATGTTGATTCTAATTGCTCGCTGCCTAAAAAACTCATGGGTGGAACAAAGCAAAAAAGGTGTGGTCGTCCTTAATATGGGGATATACCACATTGTTCATAGTATATTTAACAATCAGGCCCATTGCCAAATTAGTGCTTCAGAGGGTCGAACTTACTGGTTTCCATCTCATCCTATAATAAGGGGTACCCCGGTAACATTCCTCCAATCTACTGTCAGGTTCAAAAACGTCACACCAAAGCACGGAAATTTGAACGGGTTAGTGCTATATTAACCGTAAAATGGAACCGAGGTGACCAGGTCAACCACAACACTGGTGCCCGTTTGGCTTATGAGTAAATTACCATGAGTTTATTTATTTAGCAAAGAAAGGTCTTTATGATAATCTTTTCGATGGAGTACAGAGTATTTCCTTTAAAAGAGCCTTTTTGTAGACCATAAAATAGATGGATTCAGATTAGCTTTTGTCGCCATCACCGCAGAGCAATTCAAAACACTACACCGATCTATTGTGAACCATGATGTATTTAGAGTGTGCCAGTGACTTTTCCGCCCACTTTTTAACTTGTAAAGGTCTTGCACAAAAAGGTCAGTGTGCATACGTCCAATCATATCTAATTTCTGACTCCGCAAAGCTGCAAAGCATATTAAACCCCTAATCGGAATCACATTCACACGTGATCGAAGTTGCCCAGGACATCTTTGTAGAATAGCGTGGACGTTAAGTGTCATTTTTTCGTTTTCTTCCCGTAGTTTAACGTAGCCTCAGGCAACGCTCTAAAAGATTATGTATTTTCTGATTACGTAACTGGTGTATTGTTCAGAGACACTTCCATTTGCAAAATTAGGCGGTTGAGGTAACAATTTGCGGTGCCAGCTTCATCGTCGGAATGGCGAGCGTGATTTTGGTCCGCAAATGCAAAAACGTTCTGAAAGTATCTAAATACTTTGATGAACACTGTTTCACAAAATAACAAAAGCGACTGATACTTCGTGGGCCTAGGCAGTGATAGTGTGTATCTCCACAAACTGTCCTTGCTCCACGGCTGTTTAAGTCGGAAGCGCGCTACAAAGGTCCAGATCAGTGTGAAGACTTCGGAGGAGCGCAGGAGGAGTGTGATTGAGATGCATCGTCTGTCGAAAATATCTTTCGTAGAAGACATTCTGATTTTTCTTTCCAAGCGCGAGTGCGAGCGGATTTTGTTACAACGTTAGATCCCCCTCCTAAAGATGTCTCCAGGCGGTACTGCTGCATCGTCTTAAACCGCTTCCCGGTTGTGTGTTTTCCAGCAATGAGGTGGTCGTCGATCTCTTCTAACAAGTTCTATCCAGCCTCATTAGCTTTTTCTTTGAAAGCCTCACAAAAGGGTTAAGTGCGACCTGCATTCTGGTATCCACACTTTCTCTGAATAAGGCTTTACTGTCTGTTTTTGGCAAAGGTAAAATAGCATTTTCCGATTCTGGCAAAGAAATTACCGATTTCTCCTCACTATGAACATCGGGATCCCAAGACTGACCTGACCGCGTTGAAATCTTCGTATTACTTGCCATTTCGATGAATGCATGTGAGCTTGTGTGCCCCATCATTATTGCAGGTTACAATGTTTCCTCGTTCTAACGTATACCGCTAGCACCGACGTCCCACGAGCGAATGGTATATTTTTTCCATGTTAGCTGGTTAAAGTAATTTCAAAGGTGTCAGAAAACATTCAGGTCAGGAAAACGTAGTGAGGTTTGTTGTAAATGCAAAATAATGTGGTAGAAGTTCTGTCCAAAACAGGCACGGCGCTGAGTATTGATATCAACACATCCCGACTAATCTGGTTGAAATGAGTCACAGTAGACATGCACATTTTTCTTTTCGGTATCTAGATCTACCACATTCTCTCCCTGTAATACTGAGTTAATCTGTGATATGTGAGCTGATGGTAAACTAAGATTTTCCACAGCTGTTCGCTAATGTGAACTTCGGTTTATATATTTCAGCAATGCCATCTTCAATGGTCTATTATAATGCAGTCACATTTCCACAATCAGCAAATTCAGCTCATCCATACATTTTTCAGATGTGTAGTACAACTAACTGTGTCATGCTACAAATATATGTGGATCATCCATAAGCGAGGACATAGAGCAACAATATATATTACATTAATAATGGTAGCAACTAAGGAAGCAAGTTGAGAATAAAACCGTCGTGACTAATTTGTTCGATGACTCCAGAATACAGATTAAGAAATAAATTACAACTCTTTACAAGGATGCAAACTAAATATGATCTTAGCGTTTTCTATTAAATGTTGAACTCAAATTAAAGGCAGATCCCATAGTAATAGTCATCGTGGAAAAGTAGAAAAATTAACAAAAATACAAATTACAATTTTCGGAGAGTAGCCTCTTCCGTGGAAAGTGCTATATTTATGTTTTAGACACTTAACACCCCCTCTCCCCCAAGCAACCATCAGCATAAAGTTCATTTCCTTCGCCTTGATTAGGCACCTAATACACCGCCGAGAATGCTTAAAATAGGTAAAAAAAAATCACTTTGCATAATCTCGTACCGCCGCTAAAGTCTGCTCTTTTCTTTTTTAGCGAGGAGTCTTATCTTGTTCTTCTGTCGACCTAGCTCGTGCTACTGGTGATGTGTAAACTTAGCATTCTCCTTCAATATGTTATGACACTATTCACACAAAATGCGAATAAGATCGGGATAAGATGTTTTCAATACGCCTCTTAAGCCAGTCAGAGTGACCGAACACAGAATCTCAACATTTCACCGTGTCGCCTATACGAATCTGCAGAACTATTACTTTGACACGTAGACGATTTGTCTGTAGCCTGGGCGTATCCTGGTTCTCAACCTCAGATGATCCGGTGTTTCCTGTCGAAGGTCCACGAATAAATAACAGTGAATGGGCGCAGTCGCTTCTCCAAAATTGTGAGATTGGTAAAACTAGTAAGAACCATGACAGACCACGGTAAGTCTGGTCTACCCACCAATAAGAGATTCGATATTAATTGAGTAGGCAAATTGACATCTGCAGGAAAGAAGATGGTCGGATCGTCATAACGTAAATTTAGACGATGAAAAACAGAACAAACTCTCAGAACAAATAAATAAAGATGCAAATCAAAGAGCGTTAGTGAAAAAATTGGTGCTGCAACTTTACAAATTATTTCCACTAACGGATTTTGAACTAACAAAAATAGGAACCTTGAAATAAAGATAAAAAAAAACCAACGAATCTATCATGAGCGAGCCATGGTGAACGCCATTGAAAGATAGGGTAGAAACAACTATAAAAGACATGGTAAAACATGGGATCATTAGAAGTTTAGACAACTGGGCTTCACTTATTGTTATAGTGAGGAAAAACTACGAATCAAACGGTTTTTTTTTTTGCGATTACAAAAAATTAAATAAGATCGTGCCAGACTTCACTCAGAAAATTCCAAGAATAGATGATATATTAAGCTTAAAGGTAAAGGTAAAGTACGAGACTTGAACCGGCGTCTTAGCACGCGAGTTTACACCCATATGTGCTCGGCCGCCTATCCAGAAATGTTCGGATATTTCTGTATAGTGTAGCCTCAAGCATCGAAACTCAGATGCGAAGCGACATTCCTCACCTTCCCAGGATAATATCCTGGTACCCATTTCTGCCAACGGCTGGGTCGACCGTGGTGGTATTTTTTTTTTTTTCCAACCACGAGTACAATTCACACTTCTCCCAGTGGGAATCGAACACGGGTTGTCCGAACGTCGGTAGTCCAGTCGGGTGGTTTTCCCAACTAGGCTACCGAGGCCCCCATATTAAGCTTGTTTCAAGATAGTTTCCAGTGCTTCACGTTGGATTACAAAGCAGGATATTAGAGTACAATTGCACAGGGATGGAAAGCCATTTGCTTACCTTTAGTAAACACACAGGACATTTTACCTGGAACGTGATACATTTCGGTTTAAATGGAGCCCCAGTCACGCATACGGGCCTGATGAATCAGGTATTATTATGGTTAGGGTTCATATATCAAGCCGGTATTGATGACACATAATTATATCATCAAAATGGTGAAACTGTACAATTTAAAAATGAAAACACAAAAATATCAATTTCTGAAATAGAGAAGTAAAATACATCAAGTATACATTTACCAGCACTGGAATAACACCGTAAGATGATATGGTAAACATTACTAAAACTATATCAATACCGGAAAGATTTAGGGACGTACAATTTTTGGAGGAATGTGTGGATATTACCGATAGTTCATACTAAAGGTCTCATGAATATGCGAACTACTTACAACGCAATTCATATAATTTGACTCGGCGACATGCTGTGAACTACCCTTCAAAATCTTGAAGGATAAAGTAAAGTTAATCCTCGTATGAGCTCATTCAAATTACAAGGAAAAATTATTGTATACTGATGCAACTGATGTGGCTATATGCATATGTTTAATGCAAGATTTCGAGGAATAAAATAATAACTAGGGATCGAGATTTGAGACGCCCATTTATTTTTTGTCATAAAAATTAAATAAATAGCAAAGAAAAATAACAGCTTTAGAGAAGAATGCGTATGCTATATACTGGTTGCTTAAAAAATTACACTACTTTAATTACATGCTAATAATGTGATTATCAGAACAGATCATAAACCACTGAGGAAAATAGCTCCGAGCCAGTGTTTCTAAAGGGCACCGGTTTGTTTCGTTCGACGTGTTAACCATCTTTTACTACTAACAAAACTATGGAATGTATATTATTGAGATCGCCTCTGGAAATGGAGAAAGTTGGGGGAAAAATGTGCATTGCTTTTCTTTGAGATCTTAGGTCTGAAATTGAATAAAGAAAAATATGTGTCTGATGAAATTATTTTCTTAAATATGGGATACCTGAAACACCATATTATTTCCTTTTTCAGCAGCCATCTTCTGATTATATGTTACTAGTCCATCCACGAAGGTTTCAGCGTGTCTGATATTTAAGAACATGACTTGACTCAATTCATTCACTCTGTAGGATCGTTTCACTCCTCCGTTCGGTTTTCGCACTATATCTCTACCTCCTAGGTTATCTTTTATGTGAAAATGAAATGATTCTGTCGCAACTCAAAACTTCTTCCCAACGCCTATGCCTTAGACGTCTCTACGACCGAGATTATGACTTTGTTCATATTGTCAGCCTTATTTATAATACGTTTGTCTTTGTCTTTAACATGAATTTAATCCCGCGAACTGCCCTCCAACAAGCTTTCCCTAATACCCCACCAAATGTCTTACCTCTACAACTCCCCCACTTTCGAACAGAACTGTTCTCCTTCTTACCCACCACCCTCACAATCAGACTGCTCTCCATATTCTGGAACAACACCTATTTAATCCTCCACTCGGAAACTATCTCCCGTCTTCTCTCCAGATTCTGGAACACCGCCTATTTAATCTTCCTCTCCGAAACTACCTACCATCTACTCCCCAGTTTTTACTAAATAATCTGCCATAACATTGAAAAATCCATCTTTTTCCGAGAGCAGAGGCATTATAAAATATCCTGACTAAATAGACGCAATAGGTAAGTTTTATTTTATTCAAACGAAATATTAATGAAACCGTTGTGTGTGATGATGCAGCTCGGCTGAAAGCCTTCTCTGTAGCTTTTATTTCGCTGTTATGCGACCAAAACAATGGCACGTTATGAATTGCTTAATAATATATTATACATAATATTGTTTAGCTAGAAATTTGTTTTGTTGTATTTTCCTATCGTCCCTAACAAACAAAAAATTCTGAATTTTTTAGAATGTTATAGAATATATATTTTGTTATCATTTCTAAATTATCTACTACAGTATTGGATATAAATTCAATACAAAGTGTTCATATTTCCTCTCTATATAGTTTAAATAATTTATAAGAAATCTAATACTGCGGTACGATACATTGTATCTACTATCTATTCATGTTTATTGTCATGTATGCTGCTGACATTGATTGCTGATTGTCTGCGTCCGTAGTGCACTACAACATTTATACATGATTGAGCTTTAAACCTGTGGTAAACGAAATAGATGAAAGAAAATAAAAACTACAACTTGGTCAACTTCACAATTTATCAAAACGTGACTTCAATATCACAGAAATAAAAAGCAGAATAGCTCAGGCCAAAATAGCATTTCAGAAAATGAAAAATATATTATGCAACAAATCTATGTCAATAGAAATGAGAAAGAGAGTTCATCGATGCTATATAGAACCAATTTTGACCTATGGAAGCGAATCATGGACAATAGACAAACAAATGAAAAGACGATTAGAGACCACAGAGATGGAATTTCTCAGAAGAATATTGAAAGTTCCCTGAACAGTTAAAAAGACCAATGAGGAAGTTCTCAAAGAGGCTAACACAAAAAGGGAGCTCTTAAAAAACATCAGAAAGAATCAATCAGCATTTTTTGGTCACATCATGAGAAGAGAAAAGTTGGAATACTTGCTTACAAATGGCACAATAAAAGGAAAGAGAGATCGCGGACGACAAAGAGAGAAAATACTGGATAGCTTGGTGTCATGGCATGGAAAACAGTCAACAACAAAATTCATACGATGCACTGTGGATAGAAGATTGTGGAAGGACATGATCGCCAACGCCAACCAGAACGGCACATGATGACGACTTCAATATATGCCGCAATGTGTAATGACTAACATTCCAGTTTATGAGTTGATTTAAAAAGTCTTCTCTTCTTTTCGTACAATGAATAACAATATTCTAGAGATACGTGATATTATTGCTATCTATTCTCATCATCATCATCATCATTGAATGCCGTCTTCGCATCGAAGTTGGCTGCTATGGATCGCCATTCCACTCTGTTCTCTTGCTTTGATTTTGCAGATTGTTATAGGTTGACTTGTCCATCTGTTGATGTTACTCGTCCATGTTAGTCTTGGTCTACCTCTTTTACCTTGTATTTTCTCTTCCAATATTATTTTTATTAGGATGTTGTGTTTTTTAACATGCCCCAAAAATTGCATTTGTCTTGTTGTAATTGTGTTTAGTAGTTCTCTTTTCATTTTTAGTTGCTTTAAAACTTCTTCGGTTGTTTTGTTTTATTTCCATCCAATTCTACTTATTCTTCTATAGAACCACATTTAAAAGGCTTCAATTTTATGTTCTGTTTTCTGGTCTAATGTCCATGTTTCTGCACCATACATGAATATAGAGAAGACATATTTCTATTCTAGTAGAGTAGGTCTAGGAGAGGCATTTCTCCTAATTTTATTTGGAGACGTACAATCTTACATATATCTGGACAGTAATACAGATAAAGAGGGAGGAACAGAAAATGATACCAAAATAAGGATATCATAAGCAAGAGGAGCTTTCGTTGCACTGGGAAACATATGGAAATCCAAAGAAATTAGGTTAAATACACAAATAATTTTTTTTTAATCAAATGTTAAGTCGGTGCTATTATATGGCTGTGAAACATGGAGAACACCAAAATTGACAAACATGAAGATACAGACTTGCATTAATGGATGCTTATGCAGAATAAAAGGATGGAAATGGCAGGACAAAATCACTAACATAGAATTATGGAAATGAGCCAGTCAAATACCAATGGACAAAGAGATGCAGAGAAGACGACTGCGCTGGATAGGACACACTGCGGAAGCCAACTGATAGTATCACACAACGGGCCCTTTCTGGAATCCCCAGGTGAAAAGACAAAAGGAAGACCATTGTATTACTGGAGAAGACAGATAGAAGCAGAGATAAAGATGATGGGGAATGACATAGAATGATCTTAGAAGAATGGAAAAAACAAAGTGACTTGGAAAGTGTTTGTTGTAAACCTATGCTCCACTTTGAGCTAAAATAAGGTAGAAGTAGAATATTCTAAGTTGCAGATATACATTCAATTGTTAATTAGTTTCCTCGTCTTGTCTCTCTTTTAGCATTAAAAACGTCATCCTATTCCAACGCATACCCATTCTCCACAGCAATCACGATAACAATCATATTCTCTAGTTTATTTCCTCTTACATTTGGTTGCTCTAATACAAAAGTGAGTCACTTTTTTCCCCAATTCAACTCTATCGTGCCTAGAAACAGCGCAGTCGCTTCTAACCCATCAATATCTACCAGAGCATACTCTCAGAGTCGATTCTCTGTCTTGAGAAAACAGTCATAGGTGAAGTTATCTGTAGACAATTTATTACCTTAGTTATTGCCATGCTCTCTATGATCAGATTACTTGAAGTCAAAACAAACACGCCTGTCTGGGTAAAGTCCTAATTTAGGGACATAAAATATTTAGTTTCGGAGGAGTAACGTCCACTTGAGTAATATTGCACTTTATTCGGTAGTTAATCAATCTGTCAATAGAAGTCCCCTAATTACTGAGAAAAGAGAATCAAGGCGAGAGTAAAGTTCGGTTACCTAACCTTAACCCAAACCCTAATTTAACAAAAATATAGTAAATTGCGTTAGAGATGCATATCAATGAAAATAGATATAATAATAGTTTACGAAGACCACTGAATTTTAGTTAAGACGCCAACTAATGTGGGGTCACGTTGATTATCGCACAATAAACATTAAGAGTCACATGATTAATATATAATTAAGAATCATCATGTGAAGATTGCGAAACAAAATCAGTCCAGAAATTAGTGATGACAGGGGTATTTTTGTTGAAAGTAATGGTTCGAATGTCATATATATCATACGTTTTCTGGTAGAAAGAGCCTTGAGGTGAAAACATATCTATACCTATGTTTCAAAGATTATATCAAATCATTTGACAAAGTAAAGCATAAAGAAATAATCACAATTTTAGAAGGCATAAACGTCGTTGACAGCAACAATCAAAGAATAATAACAAAATAAACATTTACTGGTAACAAACAGCGGTCATAAGAACTGTAAATCAATTGTTAATGTATAAACAAATAAAACATGATATTAGGCAAGTTTGTGCGCATTCACCAGATTTATTTATTACGTATAGTGAGATTATTTTAAGATCGATAAGGGACATGCCTGGAATAACAATTGGAGGCAATAATATAAATAACACAAGGTATGCTGATGATACAGTCTTAATCGCTAAGAATGAGAATGAGTTGCAAGAAATGTTGGACATTATAATGAAGGAAATACAAAAATTAAGGACTCAGTCTCAAAATATGTTTGCACAGCTACTTAACCTGGACTACAAAGGACAAGAGGTAGGGTTCGATCCTATAGACGGTTTCCGGGTTCACCCAGCATTAAATGGGTACCTGATTTTTTTCTGGGAAAGTAAAGCGGCACTGGCATAATACCGACCACATTTCCCCAAAAATCATGCGCCGAAGGTCTGTAAAATATATAGGTCGCTAACACCATATTCCCTATACGCCACTTGGCGTGACGGGTGCTCTTTACTTACTTTTATTCAGATACTCAGCCGCTCATATGTGTATATATATATATATATATATATATATATATATATATATATATATATATATATATATATATATATATATATACTAGACAAACGGTTTGAAACACTATTTTGAAACACTATTTGAAACACACACAATTTCTGTGCAACACGCGAATAGATTAAAGTAGGAGATATATTATCATATTTCAAATACACAGGACCTGTGTCAGATTTGATTCAACTCTAAAATGCAATGGTAATACTTAGATTAGGACATACGAGTGATTGTGGAAAGAAAAGAACATGTGACCGGTAATGGATAGATTGTGGCATGTGTATTGTAATGTATATAAAGAGGTATGTGATTTGTGATGGATTGTGGTATTGAGTTATTTGCGGGTCATCATCATTGCATTCCTAACATGTCCATAAGTGCTAGTTACGAAAATGATGATGTCTAAGAGCAACCATAGCTGACTATAGATTCTATGTTCGCGCTGATGATGTTTTGTTAAAAACAAATTTCACATCTTCCGGGGGCGATGAGTTACGAAATGATGATGTCTAAGAGCAACCATAGCTGACTATAGATTCTATGTTCGCGCTGATGATGTTTTTGTTAAAACAAATTTCACATTTTGTGGGGGCGATGAGTTACGAAAATGATGATGTCTAAGAGCAACCATAGCTGACTATAGATTCTATGTTCGCGCTGATGATGTTTTGTTAAAAACAAATTTCACATCTTCCAATACTTCAACATTTATAGAGAATTCTTGCTAATTTCGTATCCTTTACAGAATGTTGGGAGCCGCGACAGCTCAGTGGTTAGTGGACTGCACTACAAAGGACAAGGTGTAGGGTTCAATCCACAACGACGGCTTCAAGGTTCACCCAGCCTTAATTGGTACCGGCTTTTTTTTCTTAAAAAGTTAAGCGGCGCGGGCGTAATACCGACCACATTACCCCGAAAAATCATGTGCTGAAGGTCTGTACAATCTATGGTCACTAACACCATATTCTGATAGCCACTTGGGTGTGACGCGGGGGCTCTTAACTTTAATTTAATTTACGAACGTTGTTCACGTTACAATCTCTCTGAAGGTCTGTGCACTGCGGTAATTGTTTTCTTATCTGATGTCATAGCATCGCCAGTTATTGTAGCATTTCTCTGATAATTTGTCCGTCTCAATCAACGATTCTTCTTTTCTGCAGCTCACATTAACAATGTTCTGCAATGTATTGTCTATCGTTTTCCCTTCTATCTTCTCTTATATAGGGTATGTTGATTATATATAAAAATATATGTATATATATATATATATATATATATATATATATATATACCCCACAGTTTAATAGATTTTGAAGCTGAAACACCAGCGGTAGAATTAGATGTAAATTTAGATGACTTCACCTGAGCGAAATAGAAACCTCCTTAAAGCTTATGACCAATAACAAGGCTGCTGGAGAGGGTACATTAACAGCTGAGATCCTCAAATGCAATTGATAGCCATAATTTAATACATCTCTAAAAAATGTTCAACATCATTTGGAAAACAGAGGCCTCATAAATGGAAAAAAGGAATCATTGATAAGATTCCAAAAAGGGCAATCTTAGAGACTGTAACAACTGTAGAGGCGTGACATTTTGTCATTGCCTCAAAGTTATTCTGCAAAATCATCCTAAATAGAATAAAGGATTCAATAGATACAGTAATGCGTGAAGAACAGGCTGGGTTTAGAAAAGGGAGAAGCTGCCTTTACCACATTTTCACTCTACGACTTATATTGGAGAAACACATTGAAAAGCAAAAACCTTTTGTACTTAACCTCATCGACTTCAAAAAAGCATTTGACAGTATTCATAGAGAATTCTTTGTGGAAAATTCTGAAGCAATATGGTTTACGATAAAAATCATATATATTATTATCAAAGACATGTATGATGGTTACACATGTGCAGTTCGAACAGAGGAAGGACTGAGCGAATTCTTCCCAATATAAACTGGGGTTAAACAAGGATGTATTTTATCGCCCTTGTTATTTGGAATTGTTATGGACTTCATAATGAAGAAATGCTGCACTGGTAATAAAGGCATCGAATGGCTACAAGGAGACCATTTGGGACCTCGACTTTGCTGATGACATAGTTCTCATCAGCAATCAGATAATAACGATGCAGGAAAACACAAAATGAACTATCATCAATAGCCAGCAAAATTGGGCTTGAGATCAATCATGAAAAGACTAAGTCATGAACGTTTAATTCCAACAGATGGCAAAATATACATGGAAAACACACAGTGGAAGAGATCGATCACTTTATCTATCTTGGAAGTCACATTAATCGAGAAGGGGATACAAGCAAAGAAATTAAAATCAGAATAGCTAAAGCAGCAATGTCTTTCAGAAGCCTTGAAAAGTTGTGGAAATCAAAACTCATCAGCACAAACACAAAACTTAGGCTATTCAAATCAAATGTACTATCAACCCTTACGTTTGCGTATGAAAGCTGGAAAACAACATTAGATATAGAAACAGAGTTGAATGCATTCGAAAATAAATGTCTAAGAAAAATACTTGGTATAGCGGGAACGAATTCAAAACAAACGAGGAAATTAGAGAAATCGCCAATCAACCACTAATATCTTCAGTAATAAAGAAAAGACGATGGTCATATGTTGGACATGTGATGAGAAGAGATAATAACCGAATAACAAAGCAAGCCCTCATATGGGAAACAAGAGGTAAGAGAAAAAGAGAAAGTGCCAGGGAGACACTGAGAAGAACATTGATGAGAGAGGCAAGAGCAGCAGGTTCGGCTCCCTCAATGAGATAGAGCTGCTTGCACAGAACAGAGACAAATGGCGAGAATTGAAAAAAATATCTTTAAAAGAAAAATGCTATAACAAAAATTCAGATAGGAGAAGGTGTAACTTGGTCTACGTCCTATGGGCCGGCTACGGCTCGTAAGATGAATAGATTGATAGATTGTCATATATATATATATATATATATATAGTAAGTAAAGTATGTACCCCCGTCACGCCAAGTGACGTATAGGGATATGGTGTTAGTGATCTTAAATTTTACAGACTTTCGGCACATGATTTGTGTGTAACGTGGTCGGTATTACGCCCGTGTCGCTTTACTTTCCCAGAAATAAATCGGTACCCATTACAAGCTGGATGAACGGGAAGCCGTCGGTTGGGATCTGACACTACCTCTTGTCCTTTGTAGTCCAGTTCACTAACCACTGAGCTATCGCGGCTTCCGTTTAGCCAAAGATTTTCCGCTACACATCTTCGAAAGACATACTACCTACGTGATGATGTAGCTGACGGGAAGTTTAGGAAACGCCCATAGAGCATAAGTAAATCTACCGGTGAGGAAGACGAAATGCACCCACTTTGGTGCAGAAACTCTCTAGGACAATCACTGTAACTCCAGAAGACAACGTCCCCAACACTCTGAATACCAGAACCCTGACTACCCAGCCCAACGAAACAACAGAAGCAGCACAAACCAAGAACGAGAGATGAAGGAGAAGCAGCAAACTTCGACGCAGCAGCTAGAGAACGGTCCAGATGTAGTCTCAATGTAGCTACAAATGTAGCAGTGTGTTGAGATTATCTAACAATAAATGAACGAGAGGGAGTCACGGGAAAGAGAGAATAGTGAACTCTAGACAAAAAACATGAGAGTCCCGTGTATGGGTGAGCGTCAGTCAGGGAAAGGACAAAAATGTAATGAAAGCTGTGATTGGCTGAAGGGGAAAGTTATACTTGAAAATACGAAAAGACAATTCAGTTTGGGTAGAGAATATTACTCAGGACAGACGGTTTTGGGAGCCGATCTGTGAGGCGGTAGCCAATATAGGCTTACAACCTCCTTTTAGTTTTGAAATGTACTTAGATGGTTGGGTAGAGAACATTAGTCAGGACGGAAGATAGTTAGAGAGATGTTTGAACGGTGGTGGTTAGATGCAAGTAGACTTACAGAGAGAACTATTAATTAGTTCATGATAGAAGGGAGGTAGTGTTGAATCTCCACTGTGTTAAATTAGTATTCAGTAAGTTATAGCAAACAAGTAGAGAACCAGTGAATAGGGTAGTTCTCGGCCAGTATACAAGTACAGAGCAAGTAAGCTTCAAGAGTGTATTTGTGCTAGATGCGTGAGGAGAAATTAGCATGATCATGAAGAACGTTTATTGTGACTAACATAATGTTGCTAATGATTGTAAGCCGCCAAGAACTATTTAGGGTGGCTGATGAACTATGAACTGTACTGTGATAACGGCAATGTTTTTCATTAATAAACAGTGAGTACATTTTTATGTGGTGTTTGCCTTCATTCATTTACTCCATTGGTGGCACAATGTATAAGTGGACTAGTGACGAACGAACGCTGTAGCAAAGTTTGATCTGAGCCTCAAACTTGATGAGACAAAAACGTCAAAGAACCAACGCGAAGTACTATCATTTTCACGAATCACGGAGAGAAACAAAAGTGTGTATCGGAAAGTTCGCGTAGTACACATTTCTTTCATCACGAGCCAGTGGTCGCCCGAGTGTGACATGTCTGTGCCACACGAAGGAAGGTTCCAGATCCAGTTTCAGCACAATTAGGCGAGCGTCCTGATTGTGGAAGTCAATCGACCGGCCCTGCTGAAGTGTTGGCAACAGCTGACATCAGTGTTCACAAAGAGTGATGGTTATTCAAGCGCCCTTTTGAGGCGATTGCAGCGGGGAGAAATACGATCGACACAGTGACGATCGATCAAGACTACTCTTACTCATTCAGTAATCGCGGTGTCATCATAAGGTATCGCGGAACGGGGACTCAAGGAAAACTTCTCGGTGGTCGTTAGCAAAAAGCGACCACTTGGGACAAGAAACAACTCCGGGAGTTCACCAAAGTTTAAGCAACTAGACATGGAGACACAGAACACGACCACAGACCACGAGGCACAGAACATGACCACAGACCACGAGACACAGAACACAGATCACGAGGCACAAAACATGACCACAGACCACAATACACAGAACACAGATCACGAGGCACAAAACATGACCACAGACCACGAGACACAGAACACAGATCACGAGGCACAAAACATAACCACAGACCACGAGACACAGAACACAGATCACGAGGCACAAAACATGACCACAGACCACGAGACACAGAACACAGATTACGAGGCACAAAACATGACCCCAGACCACGAGACACAGAACACAGATCACGAGGCACAAAACATGACCACAGACCACAATACACAGAACACAGATCATGAGGCACAAACCATGACCACAGACCACGAGACACAGAACACAGATCACGAGGCACAAAACATGACCACAGACCACGAGACACAGAACACAGATCACGAGGCACAAAACATGACCACAGACCACGAGACACAGAACACAGATCACGAGGCACAAAACATGACCACAGACCACGAGACACAGAACACAGATCACGAGGCACAAAACATGACCACAGACCACGAGACACAGAAGACGACCACAGACCACAAGACACAAAACACAGATCACGAGACACAGAAACATGACCACAGACCACGAGGCACAGAACATGACCACAGACCACAAGACACAAAACACAGATCACAAGACACAGAACATGACCACAGACCACGAGCAACAGAAAACACAGATCACGAGACACTGAACATGCCCACAGATCACGAGCAACAGAAAACGACCACAGACCACGAGACACTGAACATGACCACAGACCACGAGACACAGACCACAGACCACGAGACACTGAACATGACCACAGACCACGAGACACAAAACACAGATCACGAGACACTGAACATGCCCACAGATCACGAGACACAGACCACAGACCACGAGACACTGAACATGCCCGCAGACCACGAGACACAGACCACGAGACACTGAACATGCCCGCAGACCACGAGACACAGACCACAGACCACGAGACACTGAACATGCCCGCAGACCACGAGATACAGACCACAGACCACGAGACACTGAACATGCCCGCAGACCACGAGACACAGACCACAGGCCACGAGACACAGAACATGCCCGCAGACCACGAGACACAGAACATGCCCGCAGACCACGAGACACAGAACATGAAAACATACAACGAGGCACATAACATGACCACATACCACGAGACACAGACCACAGACCACGAGGTTCATAACATGCCCGCAGACCACGAGACACAGAACATGAAAACATACAACGAGACACAGAACATGACCGCAGACCACGAGACATACAACAGAGATCGCGAGCCAGAGAAACTAACCACATACCACAAGACACAGAACACAGAACAGAGATCACAGACCACGAGACACAGAACACAGATCACGAGACACAGAACACAGATCATGAGACACTGAACACAGATCACAAACCACGAGACACAGAACACGACCACAGACCACGAAACACAGAAGACGACCACAGACCACGAGACACAGAGCATGACCACAGACCACGAGACACAGAACACAGATCGCGAGACATAGAACACAGATCACGAGACACAGAACACAGACCATAATACACAGAACACAACCACAGACCATGAGACACAGAACACAACCACAGACCGTGAGACACAGAACATGTCCATAGCCCACGAGACACAGAACACAATCACAGACCATGTGAAACAGTACATGACCACAAAACACGAGACAGAGAACATGTGCACAGACCATGAGACACAGAACAAAACCACAGACCATGAGACACAGAACATGACCACAGACCACGAGACACAGAACACGACCACAGACCACGACACACAGAACATGACCACAAAACACGAGACACAGAACACAACCACAGACCATGAGAAAAGAACTTGACCACAGACCATGAGACACAGAACAAGACCGCAGACCACGAGACACAGAACATGACCACAGACTACGAGACACAGACCACAGACCACGAGGCGCAGAACATAACCACAGACCACGAGACACAGAACATGACCACAAAACACGAGACACAGAACATGACCACAGACTACGAGGCACAGACCACAGACCACGAGGCGCAGAACATAACCACAGACCACGAGACACAGAACATGACCACAAAACACGAGACACAGAACATGACCACAGACTACGAGACACAGACCACGAGGCTCAGAACATAACCACAGACCACGAGACACACAACATGAAAACAGACCAGGAGTCTCAAACATAACCACAGACCACGGGACACAAAACATTAAAACAGACCACGAGGCACAGAACATGACCACAGACCACAAGGCACAGAACATGACCACAGACCACGAGACACAAAACACAGATCACGAGGCATTTAAACAGACCACAGACCACAAGACACGGAACACAGCTCTTAGACAACGATACACAGAACACAACCACGGACCATGAGACACAAAACATGACCAGAGACCACAGACCACGAAACACAAAAGACGACCACAGACCACGATACATAGAACTCGACCACAGACCACGAGACACAGAACACAGATCACGTGACGCAGAACACAGATCACGAGACACAGAACACAGATCACGTGACACAGAACACAGATCACGAGACACAGAACACAGATCACGAGACACAGAACACAGATCACGAGACACAGAACACAGATCACGAGATACAGAACACAGATCACGAGACACAGAATACAGATCACGAGACACAGAACACAGATCACGTGACCCAGAACACAGATCACGAGACACAGAACACAGATCGAGAGACACAGAATACACATCATGAGACACAAAACACAGATCGCGAGACACAGAACACATATCACGAGACACAGAGCACAGATCTCGAGACACAGATCGCGAGACACAGAACATGACCACAGACCACGATACATAGAACACAGATCACGAAACACAGAACACAGATCACGAGACACAGAACACAGATCACGAGACACAGAACACAGAAAACGAGACACAGAACACAGACCACGAGACACAGAACACGAGACACAGAACACAGATCGTGAGAAACAGAACACAGATCACGAGACACAGATCACGAGACATAGAACACAGACTACGAGACAGAACACAGATCACGAAACACAGAACACAGACTACGAGACACAGAAAACTACCGACACGGAGGAGGAGCTGGTATAGCAACCATCTACACCCGACCATCTGGTCTTGGACACCAGATATTGGTAGTATGAACCACCATCACCATCACGGGCAGAAAGGACTAAGCCAAGACAAGACACGATTTCAAACAAATCAATGCCAATAATTTCAATTGTGTTAAATGTGTACTTATCGTAATAATTTTCTTTATCTTAATAATCGTTTGTACTTTTTATTTTAAAAGTTGCTGATCTGATTGTATAAGAGGGAGAATAAATTGACTAATATCAACAGAAGTAGGACAGATAATGTATGACATGGTGTACAAACAAGTCAGAGAGGACGTTATGCATGTGTGTCCTAATGTAGTCAATTTGGAGATCCGGAAACAGAACAATATGATACAGGATTGTGCTTCGCATTTACAACTTTTCAAGGAAATAACAACAAATATACCATTTCAACTTGTTTATTTATTGTGTCCCTTTTGGATTGAAAAAAATACATATATCAGATGTTTATAAAGTCATTGGGAGCCGCAATAGCTCAGTGGTTAGTGAACTGGACTACAAAGGACAAGGGGTAGGGTTCGATCCCAACTGACGGCTTGTGTTCACCCAGCCTTAAATGAGTATCTGATTTTTGTCTGGGAAAGTAAAGCGGCACGGGCGTAATACCGACCACATAACCCCGAAAATCATGTGCTGACGTTATGTAAACTATATGGCCACTAACACCATATTCCCTACCCTATACGGCACTAGGCGTGACGGGGCTCATACTTACTTTTGACTTATAAAGTCATTATGCAATAAACATATTTATGAAGTTACGCGAAATTGTAACGTATTATTCGTCTAGAATCGCTACTGCTCTTGGCTAACTTTTATTGGCTAGAGTGGCTGTTCACACGATGAAGTTGTGTCTACAACATGTGTTCAAAGTTTCTACCACGGGCCTCAAGACATATGTTGTCTCGTCTCGTCATATTTTCGAAATCCTGGATAATGACCGGTGATACTTGTTGGATTTGGGTGATGATTTCTGCCTTCAGGTTATTATCTGTTTGCGGATGTTTTAGATGCAGTTTTCCTTTCAGTGCACCCCTCAGAAAAATGTCAGTTGGAGTTTGCTCTGGTGAGCAACGATCAGACCAGATTCACGATTTGCCAATATGATTTCTAAATAAGTAAACACCGTTACTTCTGTTTGTGGTGTTGCTCCATTATGCTGGACCAGACTTCTTTAATTTCCCGCTCTGTAAGGTGGGCTATGAATGGCTCCATGATTAAAGTGCGGTAACGTTCTATGTTGATTGTTGCGTTGAGAAATATTGGCCCAATTATTCGCATACGACTTTTGGCGCACCACACTCGGAACTTCTGCTCGTGAAGCGTCACATGATTAAATTCATGGGTGTGAGGGGAGAGGGATCACTGCTCCACACACGATTGATCTGACTGATGCTGTAACCGGAGAGATGGAACCACTCCTCATCAGTGAAGAAAGGCACACCAACGATCACCTTATCCAAAAATAAGGTTCAGAAACCACATGCAGTAGTTCCATCGGGATTGGGATCTCTTTCGTGAAGTTCAGATGATTCAGTTAATCTGTCAGGGCGAAAGTAGAACTTACTCTTCTCACAACCTTGTGATCGGTAGCACATTGATAGTTTTACCTGTTGAGACAAACTCCTTCAAGGTGTATTAGGGCACAGTGTAGGTCTGGCTTGAATGCCAAGCAGGAAGTAGAACTTAGTATCTCACTCGACACCCAAAAGGTACAAGGGGAAGTGAAGAAAAGTGACAGACAGAGAGAGAGAGAGAGAGAGAGAGAGAGAGAACTAATTTGATAACAATTTTAAAACTAGAGAGTCCTAATTAGAAGTCAGCATATTCCTGCAGAACGACCTCTTACACTCATGTCAAAACATATTGCAAGGTCGTAGTTTAATGTATGTATGACTTGTATGCAACCGATTAATTGTCACAGAGAAAACACGCACATATAACGAAAGAATACGTCCGTAAATATGTTATCTTTCAGAATGAAATAATCTATTTGCTTGATCACTATCGTTAACATTTGAGTTCTTCTATTAACATCTTATACGGACTGACACCCCTCTCAGTCACACTTGCTTGTTTATAGTCTGATCAAGCCATACTTTATTACTGCAACCAAAATTATACCAAGTAAAATCAATGGAGTCTGTAGTCTAAAATATGGCTTTATAGAATAATGTTGAGAGTACCATGGACAGCTAAGAAGCGTAATGAAAACGTTCTGAAAGAGACCAAAGCAAAAGGAGAGCTAATTTCCATATTAGGAAGAAAGAATCATCATTTTTGGCCATGCAATGAGAAAAGAACAACTGGAATATATTGTAAGAACTGGGAAAATTGAAGGAACGAAGAGATAGAGGGAAGCAAAGAGAAAAAATACCAGGCAGCTTAAGAGAATGCCTTGGCAGAAGGTCAACAACAGAAATGATAAATACATTTCGAAACCGAAAATTGTGGAGAGACATGATCACCTACGCCAGCAGACCCTTTACTTGATGATGGAAATTGTTAAGTTAAATAAGAACTCGTAAAAGAGAAGATAAATAATAAGTCAATGCATAATGAACAACATTAACATCGATGTCTTGATCGTTTAACAAGATGGTTGGTGTTATCAGTCCAGTACCTCTACAACTCCAAGCATCAATATGTGCCTGTCATTTATGTCTTTTTGTTGTTATGACTTCTTTATCTCTGTATATTTTCATCACCTTGTAACCAATAAAAAAACTAACCCCTTCAAGATAATAATGAACGGAATAAAATCCGGTACCTATTAAAAGCTGGGTGAACCGGAAGGCATCGGTCGGGATCGAACCCTACATCTTGTCCTTTACAGTCCACGTTCAACAAGATACAGACAAACAATAAGTTGCTGTCGTTAAGAATCTAAAGTGGAAAAATAAAAAAAAAACATTGTTCATCTTAAAGTCACGCTTCTTTTAGACAACAAATCAGATTTGCATGTAGCTCATATGTGAGCTCTAGCAATGAGAAACCAGTGGCAGAAATCATAGCTGAAGTTTGAACACATAGTTGACGCTGAGTCTCTTGTTTACATTTTATTGGAGGGTATAAACACATTGTCAAGAAGAGTTCAAAACGCTTTTATATAAATAAATAAAATAAAAAGTGATATTTGCATGTAAATTCAAATGATGTTGCAAATGAAAGTGAAAGAGTATACGCATTTTTTTCAAAATAAAACCTACTGATATCTTGATGATTTCAGTCATGAAAACCGTTCTTGTTTTTGTTATTTTCGGTTTCTTTTCCCATTGGCCTCTTTAAAGACAAAGCACTCAATTCCTGAACTTGTTGGTTTTTTTGCTTATAATTTATGAAACGCCCACTTGTCGTTAATCATTGGTTTCCAGGTAAACCTTCTGGTGGGTACAGTAAAGAATGCGTTGTCTGGCACTTTGACTGAATAGAAGATCTCAAGAATGTCTCTAACAAGACCCAGCATGGAGTACATTGGGTTGATGGATGGGTCGATGTTGATTACAAACTTGAAACACAATTTCATTTGTGAGAGATGTCTTTATCTCGTAGAATTTAAAATAACTTTACTTTGATCATCAAACCATCGACGAATCAAAGCTTTAGTAAATTTTTACAAAATAAAGACTTTGTGAATTTTGAAGATAAAGTTTTGTTTGTTTCCTCCAACTTTGCCAAGGAACATTTCTCAACTTTACTCATCAAGGATAATACGAGTTATTTCCCCTCTTTGACGGTCTTCGATGCTTTCACTTCAACATACGTCTCCTACTCTACGGTCTGTGACGGTGTCACTGATTAATGTAAGATTTGTGTTTCGGTAGTAGCATAGACAACCAAAACTAGGTTTTACTGTTTGCCCCGGGATTTATTGTTGTGGCAGATCTTGTCTGCTGTGGCGGTGGATTAATGATGGTGAGGTGGATTACATTGTGTCTGATTACAGCACCAGGCTCGAGATTAAAGATGAAAATGAGGCTCTTCACAAGTGCCTCAGCAAAAATGAGGTTTGCAATTTAATTCGTAATGATGAATGTGTTCACTTCTCCCAGCTTAAGTTTGGGGCGCCCCTTGGACGGGACTATTACTTTGGGAAGTTACGGGAACTTTACTTTGAAACAGTAAAATATGTCGACAACTTGACCTTGTCTGTAACAGACATGCTGACTATCAACATAAAGACGATGAAGTGGATTGTGACTTTGAAGTGCTCTGAAGGTTTCCGCTGTGTGTCGGGGACAGTCACTGCATCAAGTTACAACACGTGTTATAGGCTCGTGATGTTCTTTATATTATCTTGATTATTATCTTTGTATTATATCTTTGTACTTCTTGACAAGACATCCGATTTTAGTTGATCAGTACACCAGGTATTTCATGACAGTCTTCTATGAGTAAACAATTGTAATCAGTTTATTGATTTCTCAGGCACAATGATTTATAGTCGTGAATGCATTTTTTAAAAATTAATGTTACTTAATTCGGGACATCTCTGAGGCAATTCACTTGTGACTATGAGTAGTCCGAAGTGCATAATTGGCATACAACTTTTTCATCAGACATCATTAAACTTTGTCTACTTACGACTTGTAAGATTATGAAACACAATTCTTGGAACAATTTAAAACACTTGCGCAGCACTAATGTGCATATACTCATCAACTTCCTTAATAGCTTCTCTACTGTCTTAATACTCTCTCAACTGACTTACAACTACAACATGAAGATTCCTAACTGACGTTACTAACTACCTTCGCTTTCTAATCTTAACTTTCTAACTGTTCTGACTCTAACTTCGGACTAATGCATCTCTATCTATAACTTCTTAATCTCCTAATCTTGAACTATCTTACTATCTTGAATTATCTTCTCTGCCTCTCTAACTGAATTAATCTTGTTGTGTAGGAGTTTAAGTACTCAACTACTCTCTTCCACCTGAAAATTAGTGACCAATACGATCGTCGCAAAATTGACCACTTACGACCCTCTCCTCT
The DNA here is from genome assembly GCA_032433765.1 of Megaustenia siamemsis. Lineage (NCBI taxonomy): Eukaryota > Metazoa > Mollusca > Gastropoda > Stylommatophora > Ariophantidae > Megaustenia > Megaustenia siamemsis. The sequence continues at coordinate 55,249,507 of JAVIAB010000159.1, forward strand.
GGTCAATTGAAGCCTCTGGTCCGAGGACTTGACCGTTCCATGACTTTAGTCTACAATTTGTCAAAGTTGTTGTGAAACCTGCATGGGCATCATGGAGATTTTCCATTTACCTTAGGTCCAGGTTAATTCTGGACCCTCTCCTTCCTCACTTATGTGTGTCCCTACCCCTATATTTCTACCGTAACTTAACTTGTTGTATCTGGAAAATTAACATACTTAAATTTAAACTAACCACTGCCGGTCGCCACTATATGATACTGCTATAGTCTATTGAGAAGCGGTTAACAACTAAGTTGCCTGCCCCCATACTCTCACTAACCTAACTCTATTACACTTATCCCTTTATCGTCTTAAATTTATTGCGTTGCAAATAAATCTTAGCACCATTACACACAAAATAGTAATAGAGTAATGTACACAACGTCATTGACTATATGGCTACTCATCATAATGTCTAACATAAAATTATCCAAAAAGTTGCCTAAAAAAATTAAGTAACATGTTCACTCTAAATAATTGTCATAACAACAACATTCACTATTTAATAATAATAAGCATCAATAACTCTTGAAGACAATAAGGAACTGAACAAGAAAAAATCTGAAATAGAAAGTATTAATTATTACTAGGTCTTTATGCATTTAGGATCATAATCTTATAAATTTACATGAAAAATATACCGATCATTGGACAATGCACATATCTCCGGAGACCACAAGGACAAACAACACTTAGCTTGAGCAACATAGATATATATATACATTCATTTATACTTCACACGTATCTCTATTTACATCATAATCCTTCTCTGAACCTCATTTTCTATAAGTTTCCTCATGATACTCTCTTAGTATCATCTATTTATTCTCAAAATCAGGATCATATCTGGATACAGTCCACATGATATCTGTATCTTATCAGTCAATTCATTTGACTCAGAATAATCTGCATCCATCTCTTGTACTCACAGGACTTCTATTTAGTTTCAATAAATTCTGGAAATTCTCTGTCAAGTTGCATTTCTCTCTATTCGTTATAATGTTCTATATCAATGTACACATCCACATGATATCTGTACAAACTTTAGTCGTTCGACTACAGAATATGTGGCATTAACCTCTTAGGTTCTCATTAATTCTGTTTATTTCTCTCATATAACTTACAACTTCTCTTTCATGTAACCTTTCACGAGTTACCACTTGTTACATGATTATTTTATTCACATGAGCCTCATTTCCTCGACTCACTTTCTTCATGATACTTCTCTTATTGTTCACAGGACTAATATTTAGTCTCAATAATTCTGGCAACTCTATGTCAAGTTCCATTTCTCTCTATTTGTTATAATGCTCTATATGTGTACATATCCACTTGATATCTGTACATACTTTAGTCGTTCGACTACAAAATATGCGGCATTAACCTCTTAAGTTCTCATTAATTCTCTTTATTACTCTCATATAACGTATAACTTCTCTTTCATGTAACCTTTCACGAGTTACCACTCGTTATATGATTATTTTATACACATGCCTAATTTCCTTTAGGTCAACACACAAACACATGTTATCATCTTCTTTCTCACATCACCCTCTCTACATATTATATTGGTCAGTTGTTCACTTGGATTATCATCCAACTTAGCAAGTTCAAACCTCTGACCAACGCACAGTCAGTTACCATATGTTCCTCATTGGTAACCCTAATTCTCTAGTTCATCTGAGGTAATCTCTCTCTAATTCCTCAGCTCTCTTGTCTTCTCTATTCTCTTGACACTACTATATAGTTCTTCATAAATCATCTCCTGTTTGCATAGTGTATGATAATTTATTATTAATATTAAAGTGCTCAATAAATTCTCCTAATTGGTGAGTCTCACTATATCTCACTGGATTCTCATCTCCAGTTCCTGCCAACACTTTCTTAACTCTACATTATCTCATCTCTATCACTTCTGCATATTCCTAAGGTTCCATCACTTTTATTTCTTAATGTATTTAATAGGGATGTTGTCTACCCTTACTTTTGCTTGCATGCTCCAGAAACTCACTCATTCTCCCTAGTCTTTGAGCAAAAAACATGTCTGTCTTTACGCGCTCATCATTTTGTCTTCTTCTCTCCTCTATTATTTTTGTCCGCTCTGGAGACCCAAGTGGCCAGAACACTATCTCTGAAGTACTAATACTATATTATTTCAAGTCCTCACTTTTACTTCCACTAACTGTAGCAACTTGTCTCTTCTTTTCCTTCTTTGTTCCCCTTTCGGAAGCTTCAACCTTCTCGCTATCAAGTGACCATTCTATATCTGAAAACCACTCCTCGGCGTTTGACACAACTTCACATTCACGCTTCTTCCTGGTTTTTACAGACTTTTGCCTCTCCGGATGGACTTTTGCTATCTTTTGTTTGTCACCTTCCATATCGGTCGTCTTTGACATTTTCTCTTGTAGCTTTACCTTAACTTGCGTCACTTATTCTACCTCTGTCTTCAAATCAGCCTTCTCACATATTAGTTGGCCAATATATTCCTCAGCATCCGGCATATCAGTTTCTATTTTCGCTACTTCTTTCTTCAAGCCTTTGTTAGTAGTCTTTAAGCTATCAACTGTCTCTGTTAATTTTACAATCTGTTTATTATGTTTTTCATTAGTTTGCCTTAGTATCCTAATCTCGTAATCTTGTTTTATTAATTTCTCATTCAATTCTTCTATTACTTTTTTATTTTCTTTATTCTTCTCAATCAATTTAGTCTGAATGTTCTGCCCATATGTCACTGTCACTATCTACACAAGCATCTAAATAACTCTTTAAAACGGTAGTTTCTACCTCAGTCTGTGTACTTCTTGTCTCTTGTTCTGTGTCTGTCTTTTTAATAATTTTTATTTTATTTTTAAACTATACATTCTATAGTTTGGGTTAGCGGATGGTGCCTTGTTTATTACAGTGTATTTCATTGGATTAGTATATGTATGCTTTTGTTGTAATGGCCTATAAACTGTCACCGTTATCCTATTATTATTTATTGTGTGCATGCTATTCAAAATATTGTTGACAATGTTACTGTCTGTATATAATTATAGCTCTATTTGCCTCTTCTTCAGGCCTGTCAATTAATTTAACAAATATTATCTCTCCATATGTATTAAAATAATTTCGAATGTGTATTTCATTAAGGTTTTTATCTAAATTTGTTATCAATATTTTGCAGCAATTGGTGGTTATCTTTTTGTTAATGTCCATGTCTAATTAATAGTAGTATAACTCATGTAAATTTAATATAACTATTCGAAGACAACTACTACTGGCGAAGGTTCCAACTGTTGAAATAACAAACCAAATTAAATTGTATTAATTATATTTTTATTATACATGTAAAGATATATCAGCACATTATGAACTCTGACCTCAGTTTTTGAAACAAATAGAATTTAATTTCCCTGGGGAATAAAACAATGTTACCTGTAGTATAATATTACTATCAATATATTAAATTATAAATTATGTAGCCTTCATTCAATTTAAACATAAACTATTATTTTAAAAAATTCCACCAGCGCTGCAGCTCAGTTTAAAAAATGGTTTACAGTTTACAATATAATATGTTAAGTTACCAATAATAATATTTTTAAAATAATTATTTAACTACATACAAACTTAATTAACTAATTACTACGTAAAATATTAATTATTTAACTACTTAATAAATTTAATTACTTAACTAACTACTTACCT
>JAVIAB010000159.1:55253338-55357232 GCA_032433765.1 Megaustenia siamemsis
GGGACTCAATAAATACAGTGAAAGCAGTACGGGTAAGGACCAATAAATACAGTGAAAGCAGTACGGGTAGGGACTCAATAAATACAGTGAAATGTGTACGGGTAAGGACTCAATAAGTACAGTGAAAGCAGTACGGGTAAGGACTCAATAAATACAGTGAAAGCAGTACGGGTAAGGACTCAATAAATACAGTGAAAGCAGTACAGGTAAGACTCAATATATACAGTGAAAACAGTACCGGTAGGGACTCAATAAATACAGTGAAAGCAGTACCGGTAGGGACTCAATAAATACAGTGAATGCAGTAGGGTAAGGACTCAATAAATACAGTGAAAAGCAGTACGGGTAGGGACTCAATAAATACAGTGAAAGTAGTACGGGTAGGGACTCAATAAATACAGTGAAAGCAATATGGGTAGGGACTCAATAAATACAGTGAAAGCAGTACTGGTAGGGGACTCAGTAAAAATACAGAGAAAGCAGTACGGTAGGACTCAATAAATACAGTGAAAGCAGTACGGGTATTGACTCAAAAAATACAGTGTGAAAGCTATACGGGTAGTGACCTCAATAAATACAGTGAAACTGTACAGGTAGGGACTCAATAAATACAGTGAAAGTACGAGTAGTGACCTCAATAAATACAGTGAAAGCATTACCGGTAGGACTCAATAAATACAGTAATGAAGCTGTACGGGTAGGTATTAATAAAAACAGTGAAAGCAGTACGGTAGGGACTCAATAAATACAGTGAAAGCAGTACCGGTAGGGACTCAATAATTACAGTGAAAGCAGTACCGGTAGGGACTCAATAAATACAGTGAAATCTATACTGGTAGGTATTTAATAAATACAGTGAAAGCAGTACGGGTAATGACTCAATAAATACAGTGAAAGCAGTAGTACCGGTAGGGACTCAATAAATACAGTGAAAGAAGTACGGTAGGGACTCAATAAATACAGTGAAAGCAGCAGTACGGTAGGGACTCAATAAATACAGTGAAAGCAGTACGGGTAATGACTCAATAAATACAGTGAAAACAGTACGGTAAGGACTCAAATAAATACAGTGAAAGAAGTACGGGTAAGGACTCAATAAATACAGTGAAAGCTGTACTGGTAAGGACTCAATAAATACAGTTAAAGCAGTACGGGTAAGGACTCAATTAAATACAGGAAAAGCAGTACGTGTAAGGACTCAATAAATACAGTGAAAGCAGTACCGGTAGGGACTCAATAAATGCAGTGAAAGAAGTACGGGTAAGGACTCAATAAATACAGTGAAAGCAGTACGGGTAAGGACTCAATAAATACAGTGAAAGCAGTACGGGTAAGGACTCAATAAATACAGTGAAAGCAGTACGGGTAAGGACTCAATAATACAGTGAAAGCAGTACGGGTAAGGACTCAATAAATACAGTGAAAGCAGTACCGGTAGGACTCAATAAATACAGTGAAAGAAGTACGGGTAAGGACTCAATACATACAGTGAAAGCAGTACCGGTAGGGACTCAATAAATACAGTGAAAGCACAGTACGGGTAAGGACTCAATAAATACAGTGAAAGCAGTACGGTAGGGACTCAATAAATACAGTGAAATGTGTACGGGTAAGGACTCAATAAGTACAGTGAAAGCAGTACGGGTAAGGACACAATAAATACAGTGAAAGCAGTACGGGTAGGACTCAATAAATACAGTGAAAGCAGTACAGTAAGGACTCAATATATACAGTGAAAACAGTACCGGTAGGGACTCAATAAATACAGTGAAAGCAGTACCGGTAGGGACTCAATAAATACAGTGAATGCAGTAGGGGTAAGGACTCAATAAATACAGTGAAAGCAGTACGGGTAGGGACTCAATAAATACAGTGAAAGTAGTACGGGTAGTAGGGACTCAATAAATACAGTGAAAGCAGTATTGGTAGGGACTCAATAAATACAGTGAAAGCAGTACTGGTAGGGACTCAGTAAATACAGAGAAAGCAGTACCGGTAGGGACTCAATAAATACAGTGAAAGCAGTACGGGTATTGACTCAATAAATACAGTGAAAGCTATAGGGTAGTGACCTCAATAAAATACAGTGAAAACTGTACAGTAGGGACTCAATAAATACAGTGAAAGTGTACGAGGGTAGTGACCTCAATAAATACAGTGAAAGCATTACCGGTAGGTACTCAATAAATACAGTGAAAGCTGTACGGGTAGGTATTTAATAAAAACAGTGAAAGCAGTACCGGTAGGGACTCAATAAATACAGTGAAAGCAGTACCGTAGGGACTCAATAATTACAGTGAAAGCAGTACCGGTAGGGACTCAATAAATACAGTGAAATCTATACTGGTAGGTATTTAATAAATACAGTGAAAGCAGTACGGGTAATGACTCAATAAATACAGTGAAAGCAGTACCGGTAGGGACTCAATAAATACAGTGAAAGAAGTACGGGTAAGGACTCAATACATACAGTGAAAGCAGTACCGGTAGGGACTCAATAAATACAGTGAAAGCAGTACGGGTAAGGACTCAATAAATACAGTGAAAGCAGTACGGGTAGGGACTCAATAAATACAGTGAATTGGTACGGGTAAGGACTCAATAAGTACAGTGAAAGCATTACGGGTAAGGACTCAATAAATACAGTGAAAGCAGTACGGGTAAGGACTCAATAAATACAGTGAAAGCAGTACGGGTAAGGACTCAATATATACAGTGAAAACAGTACGGTAGGGACTCAATAAATACAGTGAATGCAGTACGGGGTAAGACTCAATAAATACAGTGAAAGCAGTACGGGTAGAGGACTCAATAAATACAGTGAAAGCAGTACGGGTAGGGACTCAATAAATACAGTGAAAGCAGTATGGGTAGGGACTCAATAAATACAGTGAAAGCAGTACTGGTAGGGACTCAATAAATACAGTGAAAGCAGTACCGGTAGGGACTCAATAAATACAGTGAAAGCAGTTCGGGTATTGACTCAATAAATACAGTGAAAGCTATACGGGTAGTGACCAATAAATACAGTGAAAACTGTACAGGTAGGGACTCAATAAATACAGTGAAAGTGTACGAGTAGTGACCTCAATACATACAGTGAAAGCTGTACCGGCAGGGACTCAATAAATACAGTGAAGACTGTACGGGTAGGGACTCAATAAATACAGTGAAAGCTGTATGGGTAGGGACTCAATAAATATAGTGAAGCTGTACGGGTAGGACTCAATAAATACAGTGAAAAACTGTATGGGCAGGGACTCAATAAATACAGTGAAAGCTGTACGGGTAGTGACTCAATACATACAGTGAAGGCTGTACGGGTAGGGACTCAATAAATACAGTGAAAGCTGTACGGTAGGGACTCAATAAATACTGTGAAAGCTGTACGGTTAGGACTCAATAAATACAGTGAAAGCTGTACGGGTAAGGACTCAATACATACAGTGAAGGCTGTACGGGTAGGGCCTCAATAAATACAGTGAAAGCTGTACGGTTAGGGACTCAATAAATACAGTGAAAGGCTGTATGGGTAGGGACTCAATAAATAAATACAGTGTAGGCTGTACGGGTAGGGACTCAATAAATGCAGTGAAAGCTGCACAGGTAGTGACCTCAATAAATGCAGTGAAAGTTTTCAGGGTAGGACTCATAAAAAAAGTGATAGATGTACAGTAGACCTCAATAAATACAGTGGAAGCTGTACGGGTAGTGACCTCAATAAATACAGTGAAAGCTGTAAGGATTGTGACCTCAATAAATACAGTGAAAACTGTACAGGTAGGGACTCAATAAATACAGTGAAAGTGTACGAGTAGTGACCTCAATAAATACAGTGAAAGCATTACCGGTAGGTACTCAATAAATACAGTGAAAGCTGTACGGGTAGGTATTTAATAAATACAGTGAAAGCAGTACCGGTAGGGACTCAATAAATACAGTGAAAGCAGTACCGGTAGGGACTCAATAATTACAGTGAAAGCAGTACCGGTAGGGACTCAATAAATACAGTGAAATCTATACTGGTAGGTATTTAAAATACAGTGAAAGCAGTACGGGTAAGGACTCAATAAATACAGTGAAAGCAGTACCGGTAGGGGCTCAACAAATACAGTGAAAGAAGTACGGGTAAGGACTCAATAAATACAGTGAAAGCTGTACTAGTAAGGACTCAATAAATACAGTGAAAGCAGTACGGGTAAGGACTCAATAAATACAGTGAAAACAGTACGGGTAAGGACTCAATAAATACAGTGAAAGCAGTACGGGTAAGGACTCAATAAATACAGTGAAAGCAGTACCGGTAGGGACTCAATAAATACAGTGAAAGAAGTACCGGTAGGGACTCAATAAATACAGTGAAAGCAGTACCGGTAGGGACTCAATAAATACAGTGAAAGCATTACGGGTAATGACTCAATAAATACAGTGAAAACAGTACGGGTAAGGACTCAATAAATACAGTGAAAGAAGTACGGGTAAGGACTCAATAAATACAGTGAAAGCTGTACTGGTAAGGACTCAATAAATACAGTGAAAGCAGTACGGGTAAGGACTCAATAAATACAGTGAAAGCAGTACGGGTAAGGACTCAATAAATACAGTGAAAGCAGTACCGGTAGGGACTCAATAAATACAGTGAAAGAAGTACGGGTAAGGACTCAATAAATACAGTGAAAGCAGTACGGGTAAGGACTCAATAAATACAGTGAAAGCAGTGCCGTAGGACTCAATAAATACAGTGAAAGCAGTACCGGTAGGGACTCAATAAATACAGTGAATGCAGTAGGGGTAAGGACTCAATAAATACAGTGAAAGCAGTACGGGTAGGGACTCAATAAATACAGTGAAAGCAGTATGGGTAGGGACAGTGAAAGCTGTAAAGTTGGAAAGAGAAAACAGAGTACATGAATCTAGAACGAGACACAGAAAAGTGTGGAAGCTTGTAAAAACAGCTGAATGATGAGGGTACAGAAGGGAACACAAAAATTACAGTGAAGAAGGATGGAAACATTCTAACAGGTAAACATGCAGCAAATCACTTTGCAGACTCCTTTGCAAATGACAACAATATTGAAATTAGCCTAGAGAAACGTCAAGAGACCCGTCTAAAACACAAAATGCAAGACAAGAAGAGACTGCACATGAAGTCAGGGAAATACCCATTACACAAAGAGAGCTAGAGCTGGCAATATCCAAATTAAAAATGAAAAAGTCACCAGGTAGTGATGGAGTGTCTAATGAAATGATAAGAAATTGGGAACTGCAGCTAAAGCAAAACTACTGCAGATCTACAACATTTGCTGGATCACAGGAAAGTGCCACAGGCATGGAGAGAAGCAAGGGATACCATTACTAAAGCCAGGAAAGATGTTCAATGACATCAGCTATAGACAATCAGCCTTACAAGCTGTTTGTGTAAAACAATGGAACGTATAATCATCTCAGACTGCAGTGGTACCTGGAAAGTGAAAATCTCCTTGTCCACAACAAGCAGGCTTTAGACAGTGTTACCTACCGAAGATCAGGGCAACCTATCTTTCCAGGAAATTGAGGATGCGTTTCAAGAAAAGAAACTGGTACTAGCAGCATAGATAGACTAAAGAAAGCATTTGATAAGGTATGGAAGGAAAGGGCTTTTGAAGAAACTGAGAAATTATGGAGTAAATGGCAGGATGTACAAATGGGTCAAAGCATACTGCATAACAGGAGAGCAGAGTGCAAATGGATGGTCTTAAGAGTAAGAAGGTCTTACTGCGCCAGGGCGTTCCACAGGGAGGGGTACTATCTCCAACACTTTTTCTGATCTACATCAATGACCTAGTTACTGAACTACCCAGGTATCAAAAGTGGCAATGTATGCAGATGACTGGTAATGTGGTGCACAGAGGAGTATGCAAACAGTGGCCTCCAAATTGTTACAAAGAGCTATGAAGCACTGAATTCATGGACAAATAGTGGTGTATCAGCATCAATACAGACAAATGCAGTACTACACTTTTCACTCTTCCCCAAAACAAAAAGCAGGAGCCATCTATATAAACAATGAGCCTGTGAAAGAAGACATACAGGTACGTATCTCGGAATTACATTGATAACAAACTACTTGGAAACAGCAGATAAATAGGCAACCCAAAAGCAAGGAGAAAATTGGCTATTCTAAGAAAGCTGTGGGAACTACGTGGGGTGCGAGTGGAAAATACTCAGTAAAGTTTACCAACAGAGTATACGCCCACATTTAGAATATGGATCATCTGCATGGGTTCAGCATCAAACACCACACTTCAAGAACTGGAAAAGTACAAAACCAGGCACTTAGGGTCATCACAGGAGCAAGAAATCAACACCAAATTAGAGATGGAGAAATTGTGGAGGATACCAGCACTGAGAGAACGGAGGGACACAAAGGTGCTGATACAGGCAGAAAAATTTGTTGCATGCCGAGACATCCAATGAAGGACCGATTCAAAATCTTGCATTGGGACGACTTAAGAGAAGCAGTAGTTTTATCCACCAAGCCAAGCGTATTAGTAGACAAACACCAGACATGCCAAGAGTGGTTAACCCCTACTGCCCATACCAGAAACAGACTCCCTGGACAGAGGAATCTGGATATCAGTTCAAATACGGACAGAAGTGAAAGGAATAGTTGATAAAGAGGAAACAGAATAGTCTACAGCGAAAAAACACATAACTCTCAGTTCCTGGATGAAGAATACCCAAAGACCTATGGATTCGTGTGTATACAGATGGATCAGCACAGAATGCAGTAAAAAATGGGGAGCAGTGCATATATAGAATACCCAAATAACACTAGGGATATGAATAAAATAGCAACAGGGAAATATTGTCACAATTAGATGCAGAATACAAGCAATAAAGTTAGCAATAGAAAAACTGCTGAAAATTAATCTTAGCCCGCAGCCTGTAGTGTTTTTGACAGATGAAAGATCAGTACTCCAGGCACTACAATCCAGAAATTACCACATCTGCAGACCTTATTGACTGACTCTGCAAGCACCACAGGGTTGCCCTGCAGTGGATCCCATCTCACTGTGGAATACCAGGAAATGAGAAAGCAGATCAGTTGGCAAAGGAAGTCAACAGGCACAAACTAGATACACCTGTTACATACCATCATAAGAAACAGATAATCAAATCATCAGAGGACCACAAGCCCCAATCAGGATGCCTTTTATAATATGAATAGATATGAACAAGTTAATTATACGTCTCAGAAACAGGACACAATCGACTCCATAGTCACATGTATACAAAATTCAAGATCGGCACCTCAACTACTTGTACATGTGGACAGGCGCCCAGACTGCTGAACACATACTTCAAGACTGCACTGAATATAGTAGACTGAGGAAAATCCATTGGCCCATAGATACAAACACTACAGACAAAACTATAGGGCCACTGCAAGAATTACAAAAGACAGTAACATTTATACAGGAAACGACATTGCAGATATAGACAATGCTTCAGCGAACGAAAGATAGATAGATAGACAGTGAAAGCAGTACCGGTAGGGACTCAATAAATACAGTGAAAGAAGTACGGGTAGGACTCAATACATACAGTGAAAGCAGTACCGGTAGGGACTCAAAAAATACAGTGAAAGCAGTACGGGTAAGGACTCAATAAATACAGTGAAAGCAGTACGGGTAGGGACTCAATAAATACAGTGAAATGTGTACGGTAAGGACTCAATAAGTACAGTGAAAGCAGTACGGGTAAGGACTCAATAAATACAGTGAAAGCAGTACGGGTAAGGACTCAATAAATACAGTGAAAGCAGTACGGGTAAGGACTCAATATATACAGTGAAAACAGTACCGGTAGGGACTCAATAAATACAGTGAAAGCAGTACCGGTAGGGACTCAATAAATACAGTGAATGCAGTAGGGGTAAGGACTCAATAAATACAGTGAAAGCAGTACGGGTAGGGACTCAATAAATACAGTGAAAGCAGTACGGGTAGGGACTCAATAAATACAGTGAAAGCAGTATGGGTAGGGACTCAATAAATACAGTGAAAGCAGTACTGGTAGGGACTCAATAAATACAGTGAAAGCAGTACCGGTAGGGACTCAATAAATACAGTGAAAGCAGTACGGGTATTGACTCAATAAATACAGTGAAAGCTATACGGGTAGTGACCTCAATAAATACAGTGAAACTGTACAGGTAGGACTCAATAAATACAGTGAAAACTGTACAGGTAGGGACTCAATAAATACAGTGAAAGTGTACGAGTAGTGACCTCAATACATACAGTGAAAGCTGTACGGGTAGGGACTCAATAAATACAGTGAAGCTGTACGGGTAGGGACTCAATAAATATAGTGAAGGCTGTACGGGTAGGGACTCAATAAATACAGTGAAAGCTGTAGGGTAGGGACTCAATAATACAGTGAAAGCTGTACGGGTAGTGACCTCAATACATACAGTGAAGGCTGTACGGTAGGGACCTCAATAAATACAGTGAAAGCTGTACGGTAGGGACTCAATAAATACAGTGAAAGCTGTACGGTTAGGGACTCAATAAATACAGTGAAAGCTGTACGGGTAGTGACATCAATACATACAGTGAAGGCTGTACGGGTAGGGGCCTCAATAAATACAGTGAAAGCTGTACGGTTAGGGACTCAATAAATACAGTGAAGGCTGTATGGGTAGGACTCAATAAATAAATACAGTGTAGGCTGTACGGGTAGGGACTCAATAAATGCAGTGAAAGCTGCACAGGTAGTGACCTCAATAAATACAGTGAAAGTTTAGGGTATTGACCTCAATAAAACAGTTATAGATGTACTGGTAGACCTCAATAAATACAGTGGAAGCTGTAAGGGTAGTGACCTCATTAAATACAGTGAAAGCTGTAAGGATTGTGACCTCAATAAATACAGTGAAAGCTGTACGGGTAGTGACCAATGAATAGTCAATCCATAGCCAGCTGCTATAGTTCAGTGATTAGTGATCTGACTGTTTCAGACAGTCGGGTGAACCTTTAGTTGACTGCCTTATGCTGCGCCGACCTTAAATGGAAATGCATTTTATTGTAAAAAATAGAGTGACTGGGATAAATGTCGGCCATTTGAACTACAGTGTGTACTATTTCTTATTTATAAAATTCGGCCAAACGCTCAATACATACATCATAAGATTCATTTCACATGCATTCATACATTCATTGAAATACTTCAATTATTCTTATGCTCAAATATTTACGAATTGTACTTAAGCAACATTTGTACTTGTTATTGCAAGTTGTGTTATGATGACGATTGTTTTTCGGTATCACCAGTACTTCTGTTTTCTTAATAATCAGACTGAGACACACACACACACAAACACACACACACACACACACACACACACACCACATATATATATATATAGATATATATAAATATATATATATATATATATATATCATATTTGCCATACCGTCTTGTGTAGCACTTATGACCTGCCAATTTATACTGTCCACGGTACATCGTATAAATTCCTCTATTGACTGTTGTCCATGCCATGGCAACAAACTATATAATATCTTCTCTCTTGACGTCCACAACCTCTCATTCTCTGTATTTTGTCAGTTGTAACCAAATATTCAACTTTCCTCTTACAATGGTGTGTGCGAAAACTGTCGATGTTTCATTTTGATGTTTTTAGAAGTCCCTCTTTATGTTAGCTTCTCTGAGATTGTCTTATTGTCTTTTAGCTGTCTAGGACCTTCCAACATTCTTCTGAGAACTTCCATCTCTGTACTGGAATCGTTCTTATATTTGTTAATCTAATGTACATAATTCGCTGCCATAGTCAGAATTGGCTCTATATAGCACAATGTACTCTCCTTCTCACTTCTATTTACATGTTCTTGTTGCATAATATGTTTATCATTAACTGAAATGCTATTGTGGCTGAACTATCGCTCTTTTTTAATTCTGTGGAGCGTCATCAATCAGATGCTAATATTATATCAATATTTACGGTTTGCATATTTCAAGTTTGTCTGTTTATTGGTATGGTGCATGATGATGGTGATTGTTTCTTCAATATCACCATTACTTCTGATCCTTACTAACGGACTGAGACATATATATATATATATATATATATATATTATATATATATATATATATATATATATATATTTATATAAGTGTAACGATAGGAAGGAACGTTTAACAGCAAAACAATCAAGTAAACTGATGTGTACGGTTGGAATTTTGTTCTTCATCCTGTTCACAGGGTTTATAACATATAATCACATGTCCCTCTTCTGTGAACGTAGTCATACCTTGCTGATTAAGCTAATGCTGGTTCTAGGCAGTAACAATTTTAAAAGTAAAACCAACTTGTTTAGTATAATCCCATTTTAGTTCTCTTCTTTCATCACGGGACACCACATCACAAGAATAATCTCGTCTGTTTCTTTCTTAGAAAAAAAAAAATTGTAAAAACACAACAATAAATATTCATTATGTTCTGACCAATCACCATTAAACATAAAACATCATCTTCGTTTAGTTCTGACCAGTCAACAGTAACATATAAAACATCTTTTTCGTTTAATTGTGACCAGTCAACAGTAACATATAAAACATCATCTTCGTTTAGTTCTGCCCAGTCAAGAGTAACATATACAACACTTTGTTTAGTTCTGACCAGTCAACAGACATATAAAACATCTTTGTTTAGTTCTGACCAGTAAACAGTAACATATAAAAATCATCTTCGTTAGTTCTGACCAGTCACAGTAACATATAAAACATCTTCTTCGTTTAGACTCAATAAATACAGTGAAGCATTACCGGTAGGTACTCAATAAATACAGTGAAAGCTGTACGGGTAGGTTTATAAATACAGTGAAAGCAGTACCGGTAGGGACTCAATAAATACAGTGAAAGCAGTACGGGTAAGGACTCAATAAATACAGTGAAAGCAGTACCGGTAGGGACTCAAAAATACAGTGAAAGCATTACCGGTAGGTACTCAATAAATACAGTGAAAGCTGTACGGGTAGGTATTTAATAAATACAGTGAAAGCAGTAACGGTAGGGACTCAATAAATAAGTGAAAAGCGTACGGTAGGGACTCAATAATTACAGTGAAAGCAGTACGGTAGGGACTCAATAAATACAGTGAAATCTATACTGGTAGGTATTTAATAAATACAGTGAAAGCAGTACGGGTAAGGACTCATAAATACAGTGAAAAGCAAGTACCGGTAGGGGCTCAATAAAACAGTGAAGAAGTACGGGTAAGGATCAATAAATACAAGAAAGCTGTACTAGTAAGGACTCAATAATACAGTGAAAGCAGTACGGGTAAGGACTCATAATACAGTGAAAACAGTACGGGTAAGGATCAATAAATACAGTGAAGCAGTAGGGTAAGGAACTCAATAAATACAGTTAAGCAGTACGGTAGGGACTCAATAAATACAGTGAAAGAAGTAGGTAGGGACTCAATAAATACAGTGAAAGTAGTACCGGTAGGGACTCAATAAATACAGTGAAAGCAGTACGGGTAATGACTCAATAAATACAGTGAAAACAGTTCGGGTAGGACTCAATAAATCAGTGAAAGGAAGTACGGGTAAGGACTCAAAATACAGTGAAAGCTGTATGGTAAGGACTCAATAAATACAGTGAAAGCAGTACGGGTAAGGACTCAATAAATACAGTGAAAGCAGTACGGGTAAGGACTCAATAAATACAGTGAAAGCAGTACGGAGGGACTCAATAAATACAGTGAAGAAGTACGGGTAGGACTCAATAAATACAGTGGAAAGCAGTACGGGTAAGGACTCAATAAATACAGTGAAAGCAGTACGGGTAAGGACTCAATAAATACAGTGAAAGCAGTACGGGTAAGGACTCAAAAATACAGTGAAAGCAGTAGGGTAAGGAATCAATAAATACAGTGAAAGCAGTACCGGTAGGGACTCAATAAATACAGTGAAAGAAGTACGGGTAAGGACTCAATACATACAGTGAAGCAGTACCGGTAGGGACTCAAAAAATACAGTGAAAGCAGTACGGGTAAGGACTCAATAAATACAGTGAAAGCAGTACGGGTAGGGACTCAATAAATACAGTGAAATGTGTACGGGTAAGGACTCAATAAGTACAGTGAAAGCAGTACGGGTAAGGACTCAATCAATAATACAGTGAAAGCAGTACGGGTAAGGACTCAATAAATACAGTGAAAGCAGTACGGGTAAGGACTCAATATATACAGTGAAAACAGTACCGGTAGGGACTCAATAAATACAGTGAAAGCAGTACCGGTAGGGACTCAATAAATACAGTGAATGCAGTAGGGGTAAGGACTCAATAAATACAGTGAAAGCAGTACGGGTAGGGACTCAATAAATGCAGTGAAAGCAGTACGGGTAGGGACTCAATAAATACAGTGAAAGCAGTACGGGTAGGGACTCAATAAATACAGTGAAAGCAGTACTGGTAGGGACTCAATAAATACAGTGAAAGCAGTACCGGTAGGGACTCAATAAATACAGTGAAAGCAGTACGGGTATTGACTCAATAAATACAGTGAAAGCTATACGGGTAGTGACCTCAATAAATACAGTGAAAACTGTACAGGTAGGGACTCAATAAATACAGTGAAAGTGTACGAGTAGTGACCTCAATACATACAGTGAAAGCTGTACGGGCAGGGACTCAATAAATACAGTGAAGGCTGTACGGGTAGGGACTCAATAAATACAGTGAAAGCTGTATGGTTAGGGACTCAATAAATATAGTGAAGGCTGTACGGGTAGGGACTCAATAAATACAGTGAAAGCTGTATGGGTAGGGACTCAATAAATACATTGAAAGCTGTACGGGTAGTGACCTCAATACATACAGTGAAGGCTGTACGGGTAGGGACCTCAATAAATACAGTGAAAGCTGTACGGTTAGGGACTCAATAAATACAGTGAAAGCTGTACGGTTAGGGACTCAATAAATACAGTGAAAGCTGTACGGGTAGTGACATCAATACATACAGTGAAGGCTGTACGGGTAGGGGCCTCAATAAATACAGTGAAAGCTGTACGGTTAGGGACTCAATAAATACAGTGAAGGCTGTATGGGTAGGGACTCAATAAATAAATACAGTGTAGGCTGTACGGGTAGGGACTCAATAAATGCAGTGAAAGCTGCACAGGTAGTGACCTCAATAAATACAGTGAAAGTTTTAAGGGTATTGACCTCAATAAAACAGTTATAGATGTACTGGTAGACCTCAATAAATACAGTGGAAGCTGTAGGGTAGTGACCTCATTAAATACAGTGAAAGCTGTAAGGATTGTGACCTCAATAAATACAGTGAAAGCTGTACGGGTAGTGACCTGAATGAATAGTCAATCCATAGCCAGCTGCTATAGTTCAGTGATTAGTGATCTGACTGTTTCAGACAGTCGGGTGAACCTTTAGTTGACTGCCTTATGCTGCGCCGACCTTAAATGGAAAATGCATTTTATTGTAAAAATAGAGTGACTGGGATAAATGTCGGCCATTTGAACTACAGTGTGTACTATTTCTTATTTATAAAATTCGGGCCAAACGCTCAATACATACATCATAAGATTCATTTCACATGCATTCATACATTTCATTGAAATACTTCAATATATTCTTATGCTCAAATATTTTACGAATTGTACTTAAGCAACATTTGTCTTGTTTATTGGCATGTTGTGTTATGATGACGATTGTTTTTTTCGGTATCACCATTACTTGTTTTCTTAATAATCAGACTGAGACACACACACACACACACACACACACACACACACACACACCACACATATATATATATATATATATATATATATATATATATATATATATATATATATATCATCATTTGCCATACCGTCTTGTGTAAGCACTTATGACCTGCCACATTTATCTGTCCACGGTACATCGTATAAATTCCTCTATTGACTGTTGTCCATGCCATGGCAACAAACTATATAATATCTTCTCTCTTTGACGTCCACAACCTCTCATTCTCTGTATTTTGTCAGTTGTAACCAAATATTTCAACTTTCCTCTTCACAATGGTGTGTGCGAAAACTGTCGATTGTTTCATTTTGATGTTTTTTAGAAGTTCCCTCTTTATGTTAGCTTCTCTGAGATTGTCTTCATTGTCTTTTTAGCTGTCTAGGGACCTTCCAACATTCTTCTGAGAACTTCCATCTCTGTACTGTAATCGTTTCTTATATTTGTTAATCTAATGTACATAATTCGCTGCCATAGGTCAGAATTGGCTCTATATAGCACCAATGTACTCTCCTTCTCACTTCTATTTACATGTTCTTGTTGCATATATGTTTTTCATTTACTGAAATGCTATTGTGGCTTGAACTATTCTGCCTCTTTTTTTAATTCTGTGGAGCGTCATCAATCAGATGCTAATATTATATCAATTATTTTACGGTTTGCACTTATTTCAAGTTTGTCTTGTTTATTGGTATGTTGCATGATGATGGTGATTGTTTCTTCAATATCACCATTACTTCTGTTTCCTTACTAATCGGACTGAGACCTATATATATATATATATATATATATATATATATATATATATATATATATATATATATATTTATATAAGTGTGTAACGATAGGAAGGAACGTTTAACAGCAAAACAATCAAGTAAACTGATGTGTACGGTTGGAATTTTGTTCTTCATCCTGTTCACAGGGTTTATAACATATAATCACATGTCCCTCTTCTGTGAACGTAGTTCATACCTTGCTGATTAAGCTAATGCTGTTGTTCTAGGCTGTAACAATTTTAAAAGTAAAACCAACTTGTTTATGTATAATCCCATTTTAGCTTCTCTTCTTTCATCACGGGACATCACATCACAAGAATAATCTTCGTCTGTTTCTTTCTTAGAAAAAAAAAAAATTGTAAAAACACAACAATAAATATTCATTATGTTCTGACCAATCACCATTAAAACATAAAACATCATCTTCGTTTAGTTCTGACCAGTCAACAGTAACATATAAAACATCTTTTTCGTTTAGTTGTGACCAGTCAACAGTAACATATAAAACATCATCTTCGTTTAGTTCTGCCCAGTCAAGAGTAACATATACAACATCTTTGTTTAGTTCTGACCAGTCAACAGTAACATATAAAACATCTTTGTTTAGTTCTGACCAGTAAACAGTAACATATAAAACATCATCTTCGTTTAGTTCTGACCAGTCAACAGTAACATATAAAACATCTTCTTCGTTTAGTTGTGACCAGTCAACAGTAACATATAAAACATCATCTTCGTTTAGTTCTGCCCAGTCAAGAGTAACATATAAAACATATTTGTTTAGTTCTGACCAGTCAAGAGTAACATATAAAACATCATCTTCGTTTAGTTCTGACCAGTCAACAGTAACATATACAACATCATCTTCGTTTAGTTCTGACCAGTCAACAGTAACATATAAAACATCATCTTCGTTTAGTTCTGACCAGTCAACAGTAACATATAAAACATCATCTTAGTTTAGTTCTGCCAAGTCAACAGTAACATATAAAACATCATCTTCGTTTAGTAGTTGACCAATCACCATTAAAACATAAAACTTCGTCTTCTTTTAATTCTGACCAATCACCATTAAAACATAAAACATCATCTTCGTTTAGTTCTGCCAAGTCAACAGTAACATATAAAACATTATCTTCGTTTAGTTCTAACTAATAACACGAAAACAAAATACCGCAATCTCGTCGTTTTGTTCAGACTAGTCACCACTAAAATAACACAAATCTTTTTTATGTTCTGTCCAATCACTATCAAAACGAGAAAAAGCAACATCTTCCTTTTGTTTATACAAATCATCACTAAATCAAACGATCTTTCACTGTTTTACTTTTCCCCTGACAGCACATGAGCGATACACCAAATACTCGCCTTTCACTTTTTGTGTGTGGCCATTCAAACTGTAATTCGTCTTCTGGCATTTCGCTATAGATTGTCAAAACTACAAATTGTCTTCTTGCATTTCGCTATAGATTGTCAAAACTACAAATTGTCTTCTTGTATTTCGCTATAGATTGTCAAAACTATAAATCGTCTTCTTGCATCTCCTCATAGATTGCCAAAACTACAAATTGTCTTCTTGCTTCTCCTCATAAATTGTCAAAACTATAAATTGTCTTCTTGCATCTCCTCATAGATTGTCAAAACTACAAATTTCCTTCTTGCATCTCCTCATAGATTGTCAAAACTACAAATTGTCTTCTTGCATCTCCTCATAGATTGTCAAAACTACAAATTGTCTTCTTGCATCTCCTCATAGATTGTCAAAACTACAAATTGTCTTCTTGCATCTCCTCATAGATTGTCAAAACTACAAATTGTCTTCTTGCATCTCCACATAGATTGTCAAAACCTCAAATTGTCTTCTTGCATCTCCTCATAGATTATCAAAACTACAAATTGTCTTCTTGCATCTCCTCATAGATTGTCAAAACTACAAATTGTCTTCTTGCATCACCTCATAGATTGTCAAAACTACAAATCGTTTTCTTGCATTTCGCCATAGATTGTCTTAACTACACGACGTTTTCTTTTTGCTTATCATTAAAAGATAATTAAAATTGCAGGAAATAATCCTCTTTTCGTCACAGACAGCCAAATCTACAAGAAACATTTGTTTCATTTGTCTTTCGAACAGTGTTAGAAATGTTCTTCATATCGTGCCAGGGATCGTCAAATCTTAATTAACCTTTGCTTCTTGTATTTAACTGTGAATAATAATAACCACAATAATAACTATGCTAATAATAAAGCATTTCAATTTCCTTAATGGACTTCTCTTTGAATGACTGAACGGCAAAGCTACAACAGACTCTCTTTTCGTATTCGTTAAAGACCGTCAAAGGTCTAACAAATCGTTTTATATTTCGTTAGGTGCAGCCAAACCTTGAAATAATATTCTTGCGTTGTCGTTGCTAACACATCGGCAGGACTGTAAAAGAAAAAAAAAATAACGTTACGTCGATTCTGTCGTCACAACCTGCCAAAGCAACGCATGTACAAAAAATGAAATATTCCGCTTGTTTTTAGCTGATAATCTTCAACATATCAAATATATGTGTTTTTGTTTTCCTTTTGTCACGGATTGAATAGGTTTTTATATATTATAGCAGATGGTTTTGTTTTACGACACTGGTCATCAATGCTATAGCGATTTTGTACAGCTTTCAATTCTGGGTATGCCAGAAAGAAGTGCTGCGTCGGGAGATACAAAATAAAAGCAAATCAACATTGGACTGAGGTCCACAGTCTTCACAAACTGAAGGAAATACTAGGGAGGAGGGATAAGATCAGTTAAAGGAATGTCTGATGTTCGATGAAGACAATGTGAACTAAACTAAACTAAACTAAACTAAACTAAACTAAACTAAACTAAACTAGACCAGACTAGACTAGACTAGACTGAACTGAACTGAACTGAACTGAACTAAACTAAACTAAACTAAACTAAACTACACTAAACTAAACTAAACTAAACTAAACTAAACTAAACTAGACTAGACTAGACTAGACTAGACTAGACTAGACTAGACTAGACTAGACTAGACTAAACTAAACTAAACTAAACTAAACTAAAATAAACTAAACTAAACTAAACTAAACTAAACTAGACTAGACTAAACTAAACTAAACTAAACTAGACTAAACTAAAATAAAATAAAATAAACTAAACTAAACTAAACTAAACTAAACTAAACTAAACTAAACTAAACTAGACTAGACTAGACTAAGCTAAGCTAAACTAAACTAAACTAAACTAGACTAGACTAGACTAAACTAAACTAAACTAAACTAAACTAGACTAGACTAAATTAAACTAAACTAAACTAAACTAAACTAAACTAAACTAAACTAACTAAACTAAACTAAACTAAACTAAACTAAACTAAACTAACTAAACTAAACTAAACTAAACTAAACTAAACTAAACTAAACTAAACTAGACTAAACTAAATTAAACTAAGCTAAACTAAACTAAACAAAAATAAACTAAATTAAACTAAACTAAACTAAACTAAACTAAGCTAAACTATACTAAACTAAAACTAAACTAAATTCAACTAAACTAAACTAAATACCGCGTTTTTGCAACGTACTGTTAAAGGTGAAAGAAATCCTGTATTTTCTATCATTCACCATGTGCCATTAAAGGTTTGAGAACTACTATTCTTCTTGATTGCGAGATTGGCATGGCTGTAAGAAAGCATATTATTCACAATTTTAGCCAAAGACAACAAAATACGTTGTAAAATAAAAAAATTCATGATTCTCTTCTCGGACCACCAAACCTGTAAGAGATGTGCTTCTTGTTATTTCTCCCTGGCTGTCAATGCATCAAAGAATATTTGTTTCATCTTGTAATTTATTATTTTTGGTTGTTGCATATAACTTTATAAAATTAATTGTAAGACTGTTGTATAATAAAATAGGTACGTGTCTCTCTTATTTTTTTTCGCTTACATTTGATTTCTTATTCTTCTATGTTGTTCTTTCCTTCCACTTCGCTGCCTATCTCCTTTATCTTTGTCACTTCTTCAATGGCCCATTTTCTATACACTTAGACAAACAAAGAGCCTTACTTTGAGCTAAACTTCTTCTCCGGTTCCACAAACTTTCTCCTGCAGCTCGATTCTGTTGACTAAACTTTCTTTGTTGAAGACTTTCCTGACTTGCAGTACATGATGACTTGTAGTACATGATGACTTGTAGTACATGATGACTTGTAGTACATGATCTAGAGTCTTTATTGAGTTTGACTGCTACGCTTTGGGGCGGCTGTGTCCGCGAGACCCATTTTGTGAAAGTGTTCTCCGATATAGCAGCTTCTTGTTTAGCTTGATGATCTTGTACAGTCCATGTTGTTGTGTTTCCGCTCTTGTTTCAATTCAGTATTACTCTTCTACTTTCATTACGTCTTTTAAGAGTGTTTATTTCCTTCCATAACATATGCCTTTTATCATTAACAACTATGGAAACGAACATCATTTTCTGCACACGTCAATGATGCGTGGAGAGAATGTTTAACTTTGTTTCATTTAACCATTAGAACTACGTGCTATGAGTAATAGCCATTGGAGTCATTAATATATACTCTGGATTCAAATGTAGGATACCTTTCATTGATTGGTTGAATATCGTCCAATGGACAGAGATTTGATATTTGATATCAAAACGTTAATAATGACGTGCCAGCCAATGATGTCCGGTCGCTGTAAAATGTAGAAGAAATTACCAATCAAATAAAACTTGATGATTTTGTTAGTAAATGGAAAATACAGTTGAGTAATTGTTACTAGTAAAGGGAGTGTAATGGAAATGAAGTCAACTTAATTTGGTGTAACTCGTGTAATGTTAATAGTTTTCCAAAGATTAACGGCCATTGAGCAATACAGAGTAGGTCTTCTATGGAGTACAAGTCTTGGAGGTGCTGTTGAGTAACCTCCCTTGGAATACTCTTCTCTACCTGGCAATAGAAATGATATTCTGTGTTTTTTTTATTTAGAGGAATGGAAGCCATGTTTGATCATCAGATGACCAGTCTAGAAGGTGACCCAATCTGTGGAAGTGACCCAGATTGTGAAAGTTATAACAACTGAAGAAGTGATACAAACTGAGGAACTGACACAAACGGAAAAAAAGTATCCAAACTGATGCAGTGATACAAAGTGATGAACAGATAAAAACTCATAAATTGACTCACAATGACATTGTGACACAAACTGAGGCAGTGATACAAAGTGATGAACAGATAAAAACTCATAAATTGACTCACAATGACATTGTGACACAAACTGAGACAGTGATACAAAGGGATGAACAGATAAAAACTCATAAATTGACTCACAATGACATTGTGACACAAACTGATGCAGTGATACAAAGTGATGAACAGATAAAAACTCATAAATTGACTCACAATGACATTGTGACACAAACTGAGGCAGTGATACAAAGTGATGAACAGATAAAAACTCATAAATTGACTCGCAATGACATTGTGACACAATCTGAGGAATCAACCCAAACTGAGCAAACTATCAAAAATGAGGAATTGACACAAAGTGAGAAAGGTGCCCAAACTGTGGAACTGACACACATCTAGGAAGCGAGCACATTGAGACGGTGAAACAAACTGAGGATGTCACACTTAATGTGGAAGTGATACAAACTGCCATAATAACACAACAATTGAAGTAGTGACACAAACTAAGGAGGTGACAACAATTAAAGACGTGACATAATCTAAAGAAGCCACCAGAACAGTGGAAGTAATACAAGTTGCGAAAATGACACAAAAAATTGAAGTAGTGACACAAACTAAAGAAGTGACAACAATTAAAGAAGTAACACAATCTAAAGAAGCCACCTGAACTGTGGAAGTGACACAAATTAAAGAAGTGACGCAAACTAAAGAAGCCACCTGAACTATGGAAGTGACACAAATTAATGAAGTGACGCAAACTAAAGAAGCCACCTGAGCGGTGGAAGTGAAATATTCTAAATAAGCCAGCTGAGCGATAGAAGTGAAACAAATTAAAAAAGTGACACAATCTAACGGATCCACATAGGCGGTGGAAGTGACACAAATTTAAGAAGTGACACAATCTAACGAAGCCACCTGAGCTATGGAAGTGACACAAATTAAAGAAGTGACACAATCTAACGGATCCACATAGGCGGTGGAAGTGACACAAATTTAAAAAAGTGACACAAACTAAAGAAGCCACCTGAACTGTGGAATTGGCACAATCTAAGTAAGCCACCTGAGCGATGGAATTGACACACATTTTAAAAATGACACAATCTGACGAAGCCACATGAACTTGGGAAGTGACACAATCTGACGAAGCCACATGAACTTGGGAAGTGACACAATCTAAGTAAGCCACGTGAGCGATGGAAGCGACACATTAAAAAAGTGACACAATCTGACGAAGCCACCTGAGCGATGGAAATGACACAAATTATAGAAGTGACACAATCTGACGAAGCCACCTGAGCGATGGAAATGACACAAATTATAGAAGTGATACAATCTGACGAAGCCACCTGAGCGATGGAAATGACACAAATTATAGAAGTGACACAATCTGACGAAGCCACCTGAGCGATGGAAATGACACAAATTATAGAAGTGACACAATCTGACGAAGCCACCTGAGCGATGGAAATGACACAAATTATAGAAGTGACACAATCTGACGAAGCCACCTGAGCGATGGAAATGACACAAATTATAGAAGTGACACAATCTGACGAAGCCACCTGAGCGATGGAAATGACACAAATTATAGAAGTGACACAATCTGACGAAGCCACCTGAGCGATGGAAATGACACAAATTATAGAAGTGACACAATCTGACGAAGCCACCTGAGCGATGGAAATGACACAAATTATAGAAGTGACACAATCTGACGAAGCCACCTGAGCGATGGAAATGACACAAATTATAGAAGTGACACAATCTGACGAAGCCACCTGAGCGATGGAAATGACACAAATTATAGAAGTGACACAATCTGACGAAGCCACCTGAGCGATGGAAATGACACAAATTATAGAAGTGACACAATCTGACGAAGCCACCTGAGCGATGGAAATGACACAAATTATAGAAGTGACACAATCTGACGAAGCCACCTGAGCGATGGAAATGACACAAATTATAGAAGTGACACAATCTGACGAAGCCACCTGAGCGATGGAAATGACACAAATTATAGAAGTGACACAATCTGACGAAGCCACCTGAGCGATGGAAATGACACAAATTATAGAAGTGACACAATCTGACGAAGCCACCTGAGCGATGGAAATGACACAAATTATAGAAGTGACACAATCTGACGAAGCCACCTGAGCGATGGAAATGACACAAATTATAGAAGTGACACAATCTGACGAAGCCACCTGAGCGATGGAAATGACACAAATTATAGAAGTGACACAATCTGACGAAGCCACCTGAGCGATGGAAATGACACAAATTATAGAAGTGACACAATCTGACGAAGCCACCTGAGCTGTGGAAGTGAAATTAAACATTTCTGACATTGAGATAAAGGAACGAATAGCGCCACCAACGGTGTACGTGATAGGGAAAAAATTACTGTAACAACGAATGCAATTTACTAGAATGAAAATATAAGATTGGTGGGAAGAATGCTTTGGATGTTGTAATAAGATTAGCAAAAAGACAGAGGTAAAGGTAACAACAAAGAAAAAGACATCACCTCAGTGTAAAATAAAGACAAGTGGAACAATATTAAAACAGGTAAATGAATTTTAAAATTTGGGAACTTTGTTTAACCTCAGACGGAAGATGTATAAAAGAGGTGAGATGCAGAATGGCTCAGGCAAAAGCAGCTTTCCAAAAATGAGGAAGATACTATGCATTCCATTTATGACAATAGAAGCAAGAGAAAGAGTTCTTAAATGTTATGTACAGCCAGTCTTAACATATGGATGCGCATCATGGACAATAGGACAACATACAAGAAATTCACTGGAGTCTGTAGAAATGTGGTTTTACAGAAGAATGTTGAGAGTACCATGGAAAGCTAAGAAGAGTAATAAATATGTTCTGAAAGAAGTCAAAGCAAAAAGAGAGCTAATTTCCAATATTAGGAAGAAGCAATCATCACTTTTTGGCCATGTAATGAGAAGAGAACAACTGGAATATATTGTAACAACTGGGAAAATTGAAGGACGAAGAGATAAAAGGAAGCAAAGAGAAAAAGTAACAGACAGCTTAAGAGAATGGCTTGGCAGAAGATCAACAATAGAAATGATAAATAGCTGCCGAGATTGAAAGTTGTGGAGAGACATGATCACCTACGCCAGTAGGCCCGGTACTTGATGATGATGATGACGATGGACAAAATTAGAGAATATTTTCAGAGCATCTGATAATTTATATAGGCCAGACAGTCTAGGCTATGTAGATGGTACACTTTAATGAGAGAGCCTAGAATGTAGGAGAAATGGAAGTTTAAAGTAGGACCTTTAAGCTCAATGCGATTCGGAATGTCCGTGATATAAGTCACTTACCTCTAGTTAAACCAGGAAAATCTGCAGCGACATGTTTGTTCCTTAATAATAATAGCAATAAACCAGTAGAAGAGATCGATCACTTTATCTATCTTGGAAGTCACATTGATCGAGAAGGGGATACGAGCAAAGAAATTAGAATCAGACTGGCTAAAGCAGCAATGTCTTTCAGAAGCCTTGAAAAGTTGTGGAAATCAAAACTCATTAGCACAAACACAAAACTTAGGCTATTCAAATCAAATGTACTATCAACCCTTACGTATGCGTGTGAAAGCTGGAAAACAACAAGAGATATAGAAACAAAGTTGAACGCATTCGAAAATAAATGTCTAAGGAAAATACTTGGTATAGAATGGAACGAATTCAAAACAAACGAGGAAATTAGAGAAATCGCCAATCAACCACTAATATCTTCAGTAATAAAGAAAAGACGATGGTCATACGTTGGACATGTGATGAGAAGAGATAATAATCGAATAGCAAAGCAAGCCCTCATATGGGAAACAACAGGTAAAAGAAAAAGAGGAAGACCCAGGGAGACACTGAGAAGAACATTGATGAGAGAGGCAAGAGCAGCAGGAATCGGCTCCCTCAATGAGATAGAACTGCTTGCACAGAACAGAGACAGATGGCGAGATTTAATAAAATATCTTTAAAAGAAAACTGCTAGAACAAAAATTCATATAGGAGAAGGTGTATCTTGGTCTACGCCCTATGGGCCGGTTACGGCTCGAAAGGTCAATAGATAGATAGAATAATAGCAATAACACAGACAAGTCAGATGTGAAAGTCCATAGAGAGGAGATAATGGAAACCAATGTGATGATATATTTGGGAGAGAAATGTAATTGTATCTTGTGTTTCTAAGGCTATGTGTGATAAAACTAGTAGCGGTTTATCGACGATGAATGTCATGACATACAAACAATGGTCGCTGGTGCTTTTATTAATAGGAAACTTGTCTTATAGCCCATATAGTAAGTCACATCCATTCACACAGTTAGTGCGACTCATTTTGACAGAATCAAAATGGTGTAAAATGAAGTCATGCCAATTGTAATGGGATACAAGAGAGATATCTCATGTGTACCAATTTGAATTGTACCCGATAGTTCCACTATTGAGGACAGACTTACGATCTGGAGATCATACCTGAAGAGAAGTTCTGATCAGAAACGTCTGCTATGGTAGAAGCTGACTTCATGTAAGGAGAACAGATCTAGGATCATTAAGTCAAAGACAGGTCTGGCTGAGAATATTGTTACATTGGTGTGTAGGCTGTTTAACAATAACCATGTACGGAACGTGTCCTCGTGTCCTTAGGATTTTACTATCTTTTCTGTTATCTCCACACTAGACAGAGGGAGATGGCTGAGAACAGATTCAGACTGTGATTAAGGCAGGAGTCAATGTCCGTATATGTGAACACTCCAATGACACTTGTTGATCACACTGTTGATTCTGTGGTGCGGCATAACAATGGCAATTTATAGTTTGACGATAAACCAATAAACAGTTTGACGATGAATTAACGGCAATGAAAGTGATTCACTCTAGTTGAATCCCCAGCCATTTCTGCGTGCTGAGTTGTCCAATGATCTGACTCCGTCAAGTTTAGAAGGACTCCAGACGCAAGCAATCGCTGGAGTCAATTACACAAACATAAAAGTGCAACTACATTTATATGTGCATCCGTCCCGGATCACGCTGATGTCGGACGCAAAGCACGAGCAGGTAGTTTGAGCACATCGGGGAGAATTGCTGGAGGAAGTCAATGAGCAGGTCATACATAATTAACTAGGCAAAGATATAGGCAGAATGTAGGGCTTTGAAGAAGAGGTTAATCCTTGTCACTCTTACGAAGGTGAGAGCTAGGGGTCAGGAAAGGAATTGCCGGGAGAGAACGGTATTCTGGTCGCGTGAGAGGAATTGGTAACCAAGACATAAATAGTACAGTTGGTCTCTTCGCGCTGATAAACATATTTAGAAGAAAATCATATCATCTGTGGATATGTCTGTAGTGTTGTAATGATAGTTCTATCATAGCATAAAATAATAAAACGTCTCCAGTGGATTCACTTAGGTAAGAAGGACCAAAAGTTGATTGATAAATATGCTTCTAAATTGTTGATTTCGCTGTAATGGAATTGCTGCATAATTCTTCTATATGCCTGGAAAATATATTTATGGATTTTTGGTATATCATCATCATTATTGAGTGCATCTCCGCAACAAAGGTTGGCTACCATGCAGCGCCATTCTGCCTTGCTCTTGCTTTCATGGTGCTAATTATCATCGGCTGATTTGTCAATATGTTGATGTTGCTCGTCCATGTTTGTCTTGGTCTGCCTCGGCCACTTTTACCTTGTATTTTCCCCTTCAAGATTACTTGTAGTAGGCTGTTGTGTAATTTAACATGCCCCAAAAATGGCATTTGTCTTGTTTGAATTGTGTTCAGTAGTTCTCTTTTCAGTTTTTAGTTGTTTTAAGACTGTATCCCTTGTCTTTTCTTTCCAAACAAATCTACCTATTCTTCTATATATCCACATTTCAAAGGTTTAAACTCTCTGTTCTGTTAGGTACCCTTTAACTCTCTTTGAAGACTCTGTTTCTCGTGTAGCTTCTGAAATAACTGGCATTGCATTCGCTTATCGGTTATGTCACGTTCAACAAACCCGAGAACGATCACGGTTATTACATCAAATATTGACGCACCACACGTAGCTCAGGTCTCGATATATAAACCATGAACGCTATTTAAAATCGAAATAGTTTCCAACAAATAGAAGAAAGTAATTTAAGACTCGTGGTCATCACTTTGACAAGACCGCAGATCGTACATAAATTTAACCT
This sequence comes from Megaustenia siamemsis, assembly GCA_032433765.1. Classification (NCBI taxonomy): domain Eukaryota; kingdom Metazoa; phylum Mollusca; class Gastropoda; order Stylommatophora; family Ariophantidae; genus Megaustenia; species Megaustenia siamemsis. Next base: position 55,279,336 of record JAVIAB010000159.1, read on the forward strand.
CCATCCCAGCTGAGACTATAAGAAAGTCGATCAGAACCACATTATTTCACAAATTAACTGCTATCTGAAGTAAATCAGACTAGCAAACATTGGCCCAGAATTTAATAATAATCACATTTCTAAAGAATCTCCTCTTATTGCAGCAACAAGATGAGTCGTATCTAAAGACTGAAGGAAGGTTCCTTGTACGACAAACCTTAAAGAACTCTACACTATGATCAGCACCGCAGAAAATTTGGAGCAAATCAAACAAATGAAAACACCACTCCTGTAAAACAAAAAGAAATCCAGTCTTCGCTAAAGAAAGAATTGAAAGCACAAATGACAATTGACAATTGACAAGAAACAATTAAATAAAACTCAACCCCGATAAAGACAAACAACACTATGTAATATAACTACAAGCCTAAACCGAACAAGAGACATAAATAACAAAAGCAGTTTTAGTCTCAGACGTTAACTGCATTACCGGCAAGAGAGTGGACCAACCTGCCAAAACCTACCAGAAAGAAGAAACAAATGTATCTTACTGTTCGTACTATTAGTATTATATTTGTTCAAAGATTACTTATTACGAAAAACAAACAGAGTGGAAGAAAGAATCATCTTATCAAGTCAGTCCCACTGTTAAAAGGGGTCCCTCAGTGAATTTTTTTAGCAATGACACTCTTTATAATCATTAAACAGCATCATGAAAGAGGAAATCTAAGAAGTAATCAAATATGCACCAAGAAACAAAGCACTAGTGATAGATAACATACCAATAGAAAATATAGCAGCAACAGGAGAAACAGGAATGCAATGGCTGCACATAATATTTAATGCAGCATGGTACCAACAATAAGCCCCAGAGAGACTGGCAACAGACAATCATCATACCAATATGGAAATTGAAAGGTTGCAAAAGAGACTGCAATCAATATAGAGGTATATCTCTTCTCAGCTATGTAGAAAAGCTATACGCCAAAACCTTGGAATAAAGGCTGAGACCAATAATAGAACTACAGTTAAGCGATTCTCAAATGGGGTTCCGAAAAAAAAAAAACAGAGGATGTACCGACGCACTATTCACATTAAAACAGCTTGCAAAAAAACGACAGAACACAATAAAAACGTATACATAGCCTTCATTGACCAGGAAAAAATCATTCGACAGAGTAAACAGAGAACAACTGTGGGAGATACTAACAGCATACGGAGTAAGCCAACATCTAACCAACCTTATTAAAAGCCTCTACGTCCACAGCAGCTGCAGGGTCAGAACAGCAGAAGGCTACACCGACCACTTCGAAGTTAGATCAGGTGTAAGACAGGGTTGCGTACTATCCCCCCTACTGTTTATTACATACATGGACCATATATGCAAGCTAGCCAACCCATCAGAGACAGAGGAGATCAACGAGCTTTTATTTGCAGACGATCAGGCACTAATACATGAAACAATAGAAGACTTACAAGAACACGTAAACAAACTCAACATCTCAGGCACAAAATACAACATGAAAATCAACATCAAGAAAACAGAAGTCATGAATGTCGCCAAAAATAAACAGAACATCAACATAACTATAGAAGGCAGACAACTAAACAAGTAGAGAAATTCAAATACCTAGGAAGTCTAATGACAAACGATAATTCTAAAACAGCAGAGATAAAATCAAGATGCAACAAAGCTTGTCAAATCATCGGACAGTTATCGCCACTATTGTCCTACAAGGAAATAACTCTGGAGGCGAAACGAGCACTATACAATACAATCTTCATCCCAGCGTTGTGCTACCAATGCCAGACCTGGACCCTGGATGCAAGAACAATAAGAAAATAACCTCTACAGAGATGAAATGTGTTAGACGGATGACAGGAAACAGTGTGAGAGATAAGACCATAAATGAAGAACTGAGAAAAAAAGCTAGGATTAGTCCCAGCCATTGAATATATAAGGAAACAACAAATAAAATGGTTTGGCCACGTGACAAGGAAGAAAGAACAAAACACAAAACAACGAGCCTTCAACAAACGTTGTGAGATCACCACACCCAAGGGTCGACCACGAAAAAGATGGGTCGATGGAATATTAGAAGCACTAGGAAAATTAACAGCAGCGAAGGCGATGAGAAGAGCAAAAGACCGCAAATTATATCTCCCCTCGACGATGAAAGGCAAATGAGGAAGGAAAGAAGAAGTAGAAAGACATCGCATAATAAAGACATGAACATGATTCAAACCACGTACACATAGCCGACATGCAATTTCAACAGCATGGGACACGTCGCTATAGCCTCTTATAAATGGCCCTTTTCGTCTTGTCAGACGGTCTAGTGGAGGCTATTGTGTATTTTTTAGGTTTTGTTTTTGTCGAACAGCTTCTCTCATGACTAATTCTACCTATGTTTGACAAACACACGCGGTCACACAATGAACAAGTCAGGCCCACTGATCCATAGGGTTTTCCATCCTTTTTCATGACATTTTTCTCTTTTACGTCATGCCTTAACACAGTCTCAAATGATCCTATATCGTTCCTTTTACTTGCTCTCCATGATGTGCGATCACTTGCCAGATGTTCCCAGTCATTTTCACAGATAGAGAAGTCATTCAGAGATGATTTACAGATATCTCTATATCATAGTTTAGATCTGCCAGATTTGCCTTTTTCCGTGTATTAGTTCACCATATAGTATTTGCTTGGGCGTGCGCTTTTCTTATATTCGTTGGACATGCCACAGCCATCTTAGTCTTCGACATCTGATCATCGACATGATTGTTGGGGTCTTAGCACGTTGCAGGACAGTTAAGTTGGTTATTTTGTCCTGCCATTTGATGTTCATTATTCTGCGGAGACATCGCATGTGGAAGATATTTAGTCTATTTTCTAGGTTTGAGTATGTTGTCCAGGTTTCGGATTCGTATAATAAGTTTGATATATTCAGAGTTTGATTCTCGTATATGCTCCCCCCCCCCAAACAAAAAGTAATAATAATAATCAGTGGAGACGGTCGAAACCTGGACAGATATAAGATGTTTTAAGATGAACATAACAGAAACTAGAGCTACAATTGTCCAACTTTAACCACACAATGATAGCATGTCTATGAAGATGTGCATCCTCCCAGTACCCCAGATACACCAACAATTCCAAGAGTCACCATTGACTCTTGACTCACCTGAAAATTAAAAAGGGTCCACACAAAGGTCATTAAAAGACTGGTCTCGCTGGAAAAAAAAAAGCGGCTACAAAATATGACGCTCAGAACAAACGTTGATCAGTGAAAGGCAAAAATATAACTCCCCCCCCCCCCCCAACGTGATTAGCTGGAAAGAAACTCAAATCACCAAATGTATTGATAGTTCTAAGACAGAGCGCAGCACAGGATTCTAGAGAGGTTCCCAAATCATCTGGCAATGGACACCTTCAGATATCACGTGTATTAGAAGAAAACAATGCGCTGCGTGACAACCGTGAACCCGAACCATGGACCAACAATGAAATGAATCAAAAACAAACCGAGATGTTCAAAGAATGGTTTCGGAAGCTGAACAACTCATGACTAAAATGAGGGGCCTGTCACCCAGGATGTCCCAGGTAATATTAACCAGAGTTATCTAGATACAGATATTCACAGATATAACCGTAATTTGTGAACAAAATAAGGGTATCGGTCTTATGACAAATATGACGGCAGAGGAATGAAAGAAATACATTGTCTCTTTCAACCAATGAAAAGTGAAGAGTTGTCATCAAATGTAAATGTACAAGACTTGAATCTGCGTTTTAGCATGCGGGGTTTTACCCGTAAATGCTCAGCCACCTGTCCAGAAGTGTTCGGAGACTCATGTCTCGTGTCGCTTCAAGCATCGGAACTCACGAGCGTGAATCGAACACATGCTGTCCGAACGTCGGTAGCTAGTGGTCAACAACTCTCTATACTGGCATTCCAAGATGAGTTATCGTCAGCGATGTAAGTTCGGTCCTACAATCCATTTTAAGCCACGGAAAAGGACATTCCCATTCAAGAATAAAAAACAACTTATACACGTAGTTATAAACAAACATAACTTTTCCTACAGCGGATACGGGTACAATGTGACATTCTAAGTAACGAGAAAACTAAAAAATCGCAACATGAAATGGGATCCTTCAATAATCCAATAAATTTCAGACACTGAAAGAACTATTGTCAGGCATGAAAGAAGCCAGGAAAACAATGTGGAGTTCACTTCGGGAAATATGAGCCAGAAGTTCACATCTGAAACACGCTCAGCAGACATGAAGCCACTGTAGTCTGAAAGCACGTTTACACATATCCAACGCAACACGCAACTGCGAGGGCATCCAGACAGATTCCAGAGTACATTCTACAGAACTCCAGCACTCTCAACACGCGTAGCATACAAATATGGCCTCTGCGAAACAACCTTCCGTGATAAACTAAGGAGACTCAGTGAGGACCTCTGTCGCACCGTCTTGTTCGTGATCATTGAAGATCTAAAGATTAAAATGGATAGCAGTAGAATGTAGCGTATAAAAGAAAAAAAAGTATGTAGTAGACATGTCTATACGATGACGGTACACTTTACTGGTAGACTATTATCTATGTAGATGGTACAGTAGACAAGTCTAGAATGCACCTACAGGACAACTGATAAATTAAAGCCCCTATCAGACTCGCCTCTATACTTAGACGATACAATATAATGTCAACTAAAGAAACGAAGTCAGAACTTTCAATATACAAGAGTTGTGTTTACCTGAGGAAAGTCGCTACTAGAACAGAGATGGTCTCTTCCTGTCCTTTTAAACCTCACATTAAAATATTGGAGCCAACGATGACGATAATGTTAATGTTTCAACTCATCGTCTACATTCTGTAGAGATAACATGATGATGATACTCTAGCTCTATGATAATGTTTCAAAGGTTGTGTGATCATGAGTTGTTCGCTAATTATTTTTTTTTTAAATCGCTGTAGTGTGTACGTGGCAAATGCGTTACTCATGTTCCAACAATTAAATATGTTGCATACATGATGATGATGTTGGTTTTTCAGATATTTTCTTTATGTACATGGCATGATAATAATTGTCTAACAAATACTTGGCTCATGTTGTAGAGATTGCACGATATTATGTGTTTCCCTCTATTTTATTTTTCTAAAAATCGCTCATGTTCAAAGAGAGATAATATCTCAAATGTTTGAAGAAAACCGTTCCTAAAGTGCACGTGACAATTATGCGACCCAGTTGTTTGTAAAATATTGTAGAAATCAAATGTAGACCACGTTTCAACGCTTGAGAGAATATTGCAGATTTTATGTTTTGATGAAAGACAATCTCTAACTTGTTCAGTGTGGTAGATGTAAGGAAACAACAATCTTGAAGTAGAACGTCAACAAGTGTAAGTAGTTTCTAACTTCTCAAATATATCGTCAGTGAACGCACGAAGATAATAGCGAACATGGGAATTGTTGTATTTCTCATATTCTTGTTGTCCTTGGCCTAAGAAATACGTCGCATTCAGAGGCAGATACCGCGTGTTCTGTCGTTAATGGTTATAATAATATTTGTCCAATACTCAGTCCATAGGAGGGCGCCCCGTGTCACGCCGATACTTCCAGATTTCCGCCTTTTCAATTTCTAGAATTTTCTGGAACACAATTTCTGACTTTCATAAACTCTATTTTTCTCTGGAACGTTCTATATTCTAGAAATGAGAGCACTTGACAACATAAAATCTTCCATTGTTGAGCAGAACCCCTTTGTACTTTCATCTTCTTTACAATTTAGATAATTCAGCGAAGAGCAAAACTGCCCTGTTGATGACAATAAGTAGGTCCCACAAAGAAACCAGTCTTTCATATATGCTTCTGTTTTAATTCTATATTTCATTCCGCCACACAACCTCAGACAGAGCTCATCTAGTCGCGTTGACAAGCACAGCGAGGTTCCATGCTTGTGTTTAGTACAAGATGGCCTTCTACATGACATTTTACATCAGTTTGACAGCGGTTCTCATTCCTGGCGGTGAGTGTAACTGTTCCTTAACATTAACTTGTTCGCTTTGTATATTATGTAGATAAAAAATGTTAGGAATATTTTACATTGAGTTATTTTAAATTATACAACTAATGTTCGTTTTAAATATCGCATTTAAATATTTTTTGGGAAACTTTTAATTTGTGAATATATCCCTCCAGATCTAGCCATTAATTATTGAGTCTGCTAAACAGGGCGTTAATATTTGCAGTTTTGTTTCTACGCTACTCAAATTAATGTTGCAGCTAAAGTTACATTTAACTAGTTCATTAATGTTGTCATCGTGTAGTGTAGCTGATAATTATTTTTTTAGCTGGTTAATTACTGTAATAGCCGTTTCATAAAATTATTTATTTATTTAGTCGTTTGTTAATAACACGTTTTTGATACCGTTGTCTACTGATGTAGCTAATTATAAAATTAATGAAAAATGTAACATAATAAATTGAATAATTATTTATTCAATTACTGACTAAATGTGTTATGTATCCAGAATAAAAAAAGATATCTAATTAGCTTGTCAGTGAGTAAGAAAACAGCTTAGCTTTATTTTTCTTTGTTTGATAGCCACCAACGTACGGAATAGTTTATTACTTACAAATATGTTTATAATTTTCCAGCAAGCTACATATTTAGGTCAAACATGTTTTAGTAAGCTGGTATAACGTTAACACAGAAAAATATCCTTTCCGTTAGTTAATCGGTTCATATTTTTTCTTTATTTTGAAAGTTTTTCCATCTTTTCTCAAACCCTTATTTTTCTCCGTATTTACTCTGACTCTCGTTGTGTCTTCTACCACTCAGTTCTTCAAATTCATTAGAAAAAAAACATACTTGTTCTACTCCCATTGACTATTCCTCAACAATTTTCTAGATTATTTAGACACGACTATTTACTATCACTTGCAGTTTGTGTTGTCTACTCAGCAATCTAATTTAATTATAATTGTCCTTTTACTCTCTCCGGGGTTGCCTTCTCCCAATCTGTTCTCCATCTTAGACTTGTCATTTACTCTCTCTGAATCTGTTCTCCATCTTCATTAGACTTGTCCATTTACTCTCTCTGGGTGTGCCTTCTCCCAATCTGTTCTCCATCTTCATTAGACTTGTCCATTTACTCTCTCTGGGTATGCCTTCTCCCAATCTGTTCTCCATCTTCATTAGACTTGTCCATTTACTCTCTCTGGGTATGCCTTCTCCCAATCTGTTCTCCATCTTCATTAGACTTGTCCATTTACTCTCTCTGGGTATGCCTTCTCCCAATCTGTTCTCCATCTTCATTAGACTTGTCCATTTACTCTCTCTGGGTATGCCTTCTCCCAATCTGTTCTCCATCTTCATTAGACTTGTCCATTTACTCTCTCTGGGTATGCCTTCTCCCAATCTGTTCTCCATCTTCATTAGACTTGTCCATTTACTCTCTCTGGGTGTGCCTTCTCCCAATCTGTTCTCCATCTTCATTAGACTTGTCCATTTACTCTCTCTGGGTGTGCCTTGTTCTCCATCTTCATTAGACTTGTCCATTTACTCTCTCTGGTATGCCTTCTCCCAATCTGTTCTCCATCTTCATTAGACTTGTCCATTTACTCTCTCTCAGTGACTTGTCCATTTACTCTCTCTCAGTGCTCCTAAGTTTTACATTTTCGAGACACGACTGTTTTCTCTCTCAGAGTGTGCTTCTCCTCATCAGTTCTTCATTTTAATTAGTCATGCCTATTAAATCTCTCAGAGTGTACCTTCTCTCAATCCATTTTCATCTTCATTAGATATGCCCCTTGCTCTCCCACTCTGCCTTCTCCCCATAAGTTCTCAATCTTCATTATACATGTAAATGTACTCTCTCAGAGTGTCTTCTCCCCCATAAGTTCTCAATCTTCATTATACATGTAAATGTACTCTCTCAGAGTGTCTTCTCCCCCATAAGTTCTCAATCTTCATTATACATGTAAATGTACTCTCTCAGAGTGTCTTCTTCCCATAAGTTATCAATCTTCATTATACATGTAAATGTACTCTCTCAGAGTGTCTTCTACCCCATTTGTTCTCCATTTAAAAAAAAAACAGTTCTCAATTTTCTCTCTCAGGGTGCACATTCCCCTATCAATTCCCCATATTCATTGCACACGCTTATTTGCTCTCTCAGTGTGTGTGTTCGCTCCCTCAGTTTTTCATCTTCATTAGACAGGCCTTTTCATATTCTAACAGAGTGCCATCTCCCATTAATTCACCATCTTTGTTAGGCACACTCATTTACCCTCTAAAAGTCTGCGTATCCTCATCGGTTCTTCAATTTTATTAGACACGCCCATTAATTATCTTCAATGTCCGTTCTTCCCACAATTATTTATTATGCGAGAGAGACATCCATTTAATCTCTCAGAATGAGCCTTCTCCTAATCAGTTCTTTTACATCATTAGACACTCCCATTTATGCTCTAGGAGTGTGCCTTATTCCCGTCAATTTTCAATCTCCGTTAGACACGCCCCTTTATTCTCAGTCCCGTTATACCGTCTCAGTCTCAGTTCTTAATCTTTATTAGACACGCTTGTTTACTCTCACTCCCGTTATACTTTCTCAGTCTCATTCATAATCTTTATTAGACACGCCTGTTTACTCTCACTCCCGTTATACTTTCTCAGTCTCAGTTCTTAATCTTTATTAGACACGCCTGTTTACTCTCACTCCCGTTATACTTTCTCAGTCCCAGTTCTTAATCTGTATTAGACACGCTTGTTGTTTACTCTCACTCCCGTTATACTTTCTCAGTCTCATTTCTTCACTTACATTAGATACTCTTACTATCCGATATGTCCAACATTTTCTACTGTATTTGGCGTCATTACTAAAAAAGGGGATTATCACGCCATCTCAACATTATCCACATCTGTATCCATCTGCACATATTTTCTCGGGATTTCATATCGAAACTCTAGTCTCAAATCAGACATTTCCGCCCTAGCGCCTTGAGAGGGTTTGAGATGATAAAATCCCTTTGTATTCTGCTGGGTTCGACCAGTCATCTCCAGCTATCGGTGCTTGCTCTGTCACCTAGACACCAGCCACCTCTCTCTAGGCGCTGCCTCCTACGTCTGAGAACCACCTCATCGTATGTAATGGTTATTCAGATTGATGATTTCCGGTTTACAAACTCGTAACAAGATCTTAACATCCACTAGAAAGTTACATTTTTGGTTTTTCCCTATAATATACAATTGTTTAATTCTTTTTATAATATAGTACATCTTCCTTTTGCTTTATCAATTAATTATTTCTTATACTACTTTTTGATCAACCCTTCCTGCACATTCTAGATATAGTAGAGTTGATCTTTTTTTCTGTTTTCCGTTTGTGTTGCTCTCGTTTTAGGAGGAAGGCCACATGTACATTGAAATGAAGCATTTTGTAGTGTTCCTTTGTTGTAAAGTTGACACCATTCCTTTAGAAGGCTACTTAAAACCACATGCTCTCTCATCTCCCACGCTCTTTATGTAGATACTATGTGTGGTGGTCTGTATACTCCCTGACATACACCTCTCTGAGGTCTAACTAAAAGTTCTTAAACGTGTCCCATTGTGTCACAGTTGTGACCGTAAACAACTCTTTATGTAGACACTATGTGTGGTGGTCTGTATATTCCCTGACTTACACCTCTCTGAGGTCTAACTAAAAGTTCTTAAACGTGTCCCATTGTGTCACAGTTGTGACCGTAAACAACTCTTTATGTAGACACTATGTGTGGTGGTCTGTATACTCCCTGACATACACCTCTCTGAGGTCTAACTAAAAGTTCATAAACGTGTCCCATTGTGTCACAGTTGTGACCGTAAACAACTATTTATTCCTTCATTTTACTCTCCAACAGCCACCAATCCCTGCCACATCAGACGACGGATTCTCTCGTTTCCCGGCTTCTATTCGTCACTAAACTCTACGTTCTGGGGCTTCCATTTCATTGGGTACATATTTTACACTAACTCCCACCATTGCCCCCACGTAGACTACATCGTTCAAACCTCAATCATGGGGACATCTCGGACACTTTGTTTTCTCCGCCTACGAGATGACACTGTCATGGATCACACGAACTAAAGTGACGCTGTTGTGGTTTGGCGCAAAGACCTCTCAATCTGGAGGAGTATTGGCAATTATCTAACTTCACATTCTATAGACCTTATCCTACTAACAAGATTGCCACCAAAAAACAAGTTATCCTGCTCCACCATGTTGCAGCTCATTAATCACAATCTCCCCTATGGAACTTCCAAACTTATTTTTCAGATCTCTGGCTTAGAAAAGCCCTTATTCCGTATTCTAAAAAAAAATCTAAATACCTGATCCCCGTGGTAAACCCTTAGTCTCAGCGTGCTTCTGCCAGATGAAACATCTTGGACTATCTTGACGGTTTCATGCATCTCATTGTTAAGTGCCTTTCACATACGCTAATGACACTAATCCTACCGTTAATCTAATGCAAGTGTGTCTTTGATGTCTATTACCTCCCTAGTTCCACACACCACAAAGGTGGCACGTCAGTTCTTCCCTGGCCTGATGAATCAATCGTCGGTCCCACTTACGTTCTTCTATTCATGAGGTATATCTCATTTCACAAAGTCCCAGTAAATATAAACCCAATATTTTACATTTCCTGATTGATGTTTTCCAGTTTACCCTTCTGCATGAGTGTTTTCACATTCCAAGTACCTATCTTTAGAGTCTGCTTTTAGAGTCAGCCTTAATAGCAAAAAGACAGAAGTAATGGTAACAACAAAGAAAAAGACATCACCTCAGTGCAAAATAAAAACAAGTGGAACAATATAAAAAGAGGTAAATGAATTTAAACACCTGGGAACGATGTTAACCTTGCTGGCAGGTGTACAACCGAGGTGAGATGCAGAATGGCTCAGGCAAAAGCAGCTTTCTAAAAAATAAGGAAGATACTATGCAATCCATTTTTGACAAGATAAACTAGAAAAAGAGTTCTTAAATGTTACGTAGAGCCAGTCTTAATATATGGATGCGAATCATGAACAATAGGACAACAGACAAGATAATCACTGGAGGCTGTAGAAATATGGTTTTACAGAAGAATGTTGAGAATACCACGGACAGCTAAGAAGAGTAATGAAAACGTTCTGAAAGAGGCCAAAGCCAAAAGAGAGCTAATCTCCAATATTTGGAAGAAACAATCATCATTTTTGGGTCATGTAATGTGAATAGAACAGCTGGAATATATTGTAACAACTGGGAAAATTGAGGAACGAAGAGACAGAGGGAAGCAAAGAGAAATGATACCACAGGCAGTTTACAAGAATGGCCTGGCAGAAGGTCAACAATAGAAATGACGAATAACTGTCGTGAACGAAAGATGTGGAGAGACATGATCACCGACGCCCGCATGCTTCGTACTTCATGATGATGATGATGATGATGATGATGATGATTCATGAGGTATCTGGAATACCACATCCTATCTTCCTAATAACGTCACATTCATGTCAAGAACTATCAGTACATTGATGAGGGTTTCGGAGTTTCCGATCTTTCAAAACAAGATTTAGCACCGTTTCTTTATTTCTTGATGTGGGTTATTTTCATCAGTCTATTCTGCACTCATTCTTTGCCTCATCCGTTGTCATCCTATATCTTTTCATCCGTCTGGGCTCCACCACCTCTGTTAATTTGCAAACCACCGATGTCATTTCTTATGTTCTGTCATTCTATCCCTTCCCAAATCATGCCGTAACATTATCTGTTTTCTCAGAACGTACGCCTCTGATACCACGTCGGTGACGTCCACTTTAGAGTCATGTTAATTTTCTTTGTTGAAGTAATTACCAAGTACCGGTCCTTTTTTGCATCTTTTTTGACCTCATTATGCGCTCTGTTAAAACCCGACTAAGAGAATTGCACCCCATTTTGCTATCTCCCTATCTGAAACAGTTTAATTTCTTTGATTTTTTTTTCCTAATGCCAACTTTGACCTCTTTCCTATCTTTTTATCCCCGCTCAATAAGAATCATTCCGTTCTTATTATTCCACCGACTTATCAGTAGCGGTTCCCAGCCACAGTCTTCGTTCTCTACTGATAAAATCCTATATCATTGTATAGCCCAATTTGGTTGGTTGTGGAAGGCCCCAGTATCACTGCAAACGAATTAAAATTCACAATTGCTCAACCGCCCATGCAAGCGTAATCATCCGAATTAATATCCCATCTCCCAAACAAAGAAAGATAACTGTAGTCCCCATCGTAGAAGTCTCAGCACACGCGAAAAGACATAAGGCAAAACCGCGCAGAAAGTGAACACAGCCAACTGTTCCCTGTCATAAGATATCATCATTCATTGTAAAGAATTGGGATATCGAAACTAGCCCAATCTATCTGTTCCATCTTGAGAACCGCTGTCAATCACGTCCTATTTAATGTAGTAACGTTATTAAAAGTGGCCTTGGTGTCTGACAACATACAACGTGTAGTCATTTGCTTTTGATTTCTTGGCGATTGCACCATAGAGACGCTGATAAGTCAGTGTATGTAAACTCGTGTAATCGTGTAGTCGCTATCAGGCAAATAATTGCAGTGCTGGGGTAAAGATGATAGCAATGAGCAAGTAGTGGAGTATAATGTACACTCTTACGAGATACAACGATAGAATTACAAATAAAGGAACACACAAAACAAGCCATACACTGGAAACCTCTGGATCGTGTCTCCGTTAAGTCTTGCTTTATATTTTAATTAATTAAGACTATTTTTTCAGTTCATTATTTGTTTTATTAATATTAATTGTTATGCACTACATTTATCACTAAAATGTAGTATATCTCCCGTTTGTTTTATTATTTCACTTCTTATCCCACATTTTATTTCTCCTTTATCTGCTAGAACCACACATTCTTGTAGTATAGTTTATCTTTATTAAGTTGCCTGTTTATGTTTTTTGATTCTGAAAATCCCATATGTAGACGGAAAGGTCAGTATTTTATTGTGTTACTCTTTGTAAAGCTGTCGCGATACCTTGTACCTTGTAGGAGTGTACGTGACACCCCAGTAGTAAAAAGTCAAGTAAAGAGCTCCCGTCACGCCTAGGGGCGTTTAGGGAATATGGTGTTAGTAACAATAAATTTTACAATCCTTCGGCACATGATTTTTGAAGGGTAATGTGGTCGGTATTACGCCTGTGTCGCTTTACATTCCCAGAATAAAATCCGGTATCCATTAATGGTTGGGTAAACCCGAAAGCCGTCGGTTGGGATCGAACCCTACCCTTTGTCCTTTTTAGTCCAGTTCACTAACCACTGAGCTATCGCGGCTGCCGTGACACACTAGTACTTGCTCATAATCATGTTAGCGTCTTCAACGTTTTGTAATCTTACTCTAGCAATACAATCATATGGCCGAAAAGTAGAATTATTTTGCGACTTCCTCACTTAGTAAAACTGTTACGTAAAATTGTGTGTTTGTACCGGGACATTACTCTAGTGTTGTCGTTGACTATTTACAACTTAGAAATATACCTTCTTGAGTTATTAATTAACATAAAACCTAAAGAGTCCTTTACTCATTTCTTAATTACCCGAGCTAATTAGCTAATATTATCTACAAGTTATCATCATCATCATCGAATGCCATCTCCACAACGAAGGTTGGCTACCATAGAGCGCCATTCTGCTCTGTCTCTTGCTTTGATGGTGCAGGTTGTCAAACGCTGATTTGCCCATTATTTGATGTTACTCGTCCATGTTAGTCTTGGTCTGCCGCTGCCTCTTTTACACTGTGCTTTCGCCTCCAAGATTACTTTTAGTAGGCTGTTGTGTCTTTTAACATCACCCAAAAATCGCATGTGTCTTGTTTTAATTATATTTAGTAGTTCTCTTTTCAATTTTATCTGTTTCAAGACCTCATCGTTTGTTTTCTTTTCTTTCCATCCAATTCGTCCATCTCCAAGTACAATTTGTAATAAAGTTATGTATTTTACACATTTCATTTTTATTATTCAGCTTCATAGTTTAGTAGTTAACTGTTCCAGCTAAGAAGTTACCAGGCCTGTTACTGAGAGCAAATGTTGCTATAATAAACTATCTTTATCCCATAATTTGTTCGCCAACTGCCTCTCTAGTCAGTCACAAAAATATTTCATTGCTTAGTCCATATTCCTTCTGCAAATGTAGTTAAGATGTTGAACTAATTAATCAGTTCGAACATTATTTCTTAATTTAACTCATTAAACAGGTACACTATTTATACTATTATCTCTTTAGTTTTCATTTTTGTGTGTTTAATATGGTTTTGTGGGTGCTGTATGCTTCGGTGTATTGTATGTACTTGCCTTCAATGTAACTGTTATAAACTGCTTTGCTTCTACACATGTATGATGTGTCAACTTTGAGCAGGTTTAATGTTCGACCCATCAATACGAGATAATAAAATACAACAAAGACACAACCAGACACAAGTATGTGGTTCTATGTTATATATCCACATGCATGTTATGTAGTTCTAGAAAAATGTTATATATCCACATGCATGTTATGTAGTTCTAGAAAAATGTTATATATCCACATGCATGTCATGTAGTTCTAGAAAAATGTTATATATCCACATGCATGTTATGTAGTTCTAGAAAAATGTTATATATCCACATGCATGTTATGTAGTTCTAGAAAAAAATGTTATATATCCACATGCGTGTTATGTAGTTCTAGAAAAATGTTATATATCCACATGCATGTTTTGTAGATCTAGAAAAATGTTATATATCCACATGCATGTTTTGTAGATATAGAAAAATGTTATATATCCACATGCATGTTATGTAGATCTAGAAAAATGTTATATATCCACATGCATGTTTTGTAGATCTAGAAAAATGTTATATATCCACATGCATGTTATGTAGATCTAGAAAAATGTTATATATCCACATGCATGTTATGTAGATCTAGAAAAATGTAATATCTACATGCACGTTATGTAGATCTAGAAAAATGTTATATATCCACATGCATGTTATGTAGATCTAGAAAAATGTTATATATCCCCATGCATGTTATGTAGATCTAGAAAAATGTTTTATATCCATATGCATGTTATGTAGATCTAGAAAAATGTAATATCTACATGCACGTTATGTAGATCTAGAAAAATGTTATATATCCCCATGCATGTTATGTAGATCTAGAAAAATGGTATATATCCCCATGCATGTTATGTAGATCTAGAAACATGTTATATATCCCCATGCATGTTATGTAGTTCTAGAAAAATGTTTTATATCCATATGCATGTTATGTAGTTCTAGAAAAATGTTATATATCCACATGCATGTTTTTCTTTATGTAGATTATTGCATTTAGTTTCTTGTTTTAACTTAACTAATGTATTATCATATTTAACGAAAAATAAGAGTATATGGTCTAAAATTCGAACACCATAGACATAAATGGTCAAATAGACAGCAGAAACGTTTAAGTTGGAAATTAGAAAGGTGTTCACATTTGGTAATAACAAAAGTAAAGGATTCCTTCACGCCTTGCTAGGCGCATGAGTTATATAGTGTTAGTGACCATATTTTTTTCTATGACCACGGCACATTTTCGTGTGATGTGGTCGGTATCACGGCAGGCCGCCTTTGCTGCCCAGAAAAATCTCTGGTACCAATTTTTTTAGGCTGGGTGAACCAAAGAGCCTTGTCAGTCCGAAAAAAAAATCCGCCAATGCTGGGGATTGAACCATGACCATTCTGGTCAGGAATCGAGCACACTAAACACTAAGCCACCGATGCTCCATGTTTGGTAATCGGAATTGTAAAATGAGTTCAGAAACTATTAATTTGAAGGTACAAGTTTGCTCACGATCAGTGAGATTTTCGATAAAAAATTGATCACAAACAGTGAGTTTTTGGGGTAGAAATTGGAATTACCAACAGCGGGTCAGAATGTAGAAATGTGTTCACAAATAGAAATATTTTTGGAAGAAATATACACTCAAACAGTGAGATTATAGGTAGAAGTTGGCTCACAAACAATGAGCCGGACGGCAGAGATTGGCTCATTATCAACGAGTCGGACAGTAAAGATTGACTCATAAACGAGTTGGACAGTAGAGATTGGCTCATAAACAACGAGTCGGACAGCAAAGATTGGCTCATTATCAACGACTCAGACGGTAAAGATTGACTCTTAAACAACAACTCGAACGTTAAAGGTTGACTCATAAACAACGAATCAGATGGTAACGATTGGCTCATAACTAAATAGCCGTACGGTTATGATTGGCTGACAAACAACGGGTTGGGCTGCCATATTGCGTTAGATAAGGTAAGTTACAAGATTTGTTCCAATGTACAACGAAACGGTAATTTTTCTGACTCGGCTCTTACTAACGTGTTTAAGTTATTTGTGCGGCAGTCTAGTTGTGAAATAATCTTCTGCTATTCCCCGTTATAGTTATGTTTACTTCTGACGAACTGATGGCACTGTATCGATAAGTCAGTGCACTATTATGTATGATTCTTGTATCGACGTGTTTACCTATCATCGATAGGTCAACATGTTTTCACCAGGCAGAGCTTCTATTGTGACAAAAATGGCGCTTAGCGGGAATGTCCATCCAGAGTTTAAAAAGTCTGTGACGGTAGATGGAGTGGAAGAAACAGAAATGATCAAAAGCCCAGAAATCGAAAACAGAAAGCTTGTGGTACACAAGAGTCATTTTTAGGGCACGAATAGTGAATTTGGCTGATCACCCACAAGCGAAGAAAACTAACCAATACAGCAAAACAGATAATGAAATACTAAAAGGTGCAAAAAGGCAAAATGATACTGACTCAGCCAAAGATTTCTAGAATTCGAAACTATAGAAAACAAAACGATTTAAGCATGATCCAAACAAAAATAAAGACAATGACTAGTCAAAATAAAAACCCACAAAAGGTGAATGTATTGGGAACAAAAAAAGGAAAAATACTAAAAGACAACAAAGATATAATAGAACGATTGCAGGGATATATAACATAATTATATAATATATAAAAAAACAAGAAACCAAATATAAAATGTAGATCAGGCTATAAAATAGTAAAATAGAAAGTAGAAAAAGCTATACAGAAAATAAAAAAGGGAAAAGCTGCAGAACATGAAAGCTTACAGACAGAGATGATACAGGCACCAGAAGATTTTGCAATTGATGTGATCATATACATTTGAAACAACATATACCGTACCCGATATATACCAAATGAACTAAAACTTTACTTTTCATTACATTACATATAAAGAGAATGTTTCAGTTGAATGTAATGACAATACAACAATAAGCCTATTGAGACATGTAACACAAATCTTGCTAAATGTTATACAATAAAAGATTCAGAATAATATCAAAATGGTATTAGGAGAGCAGCAATTGTGATTTAGGTATAAACAGTGGGAAGCCATATTCTGCACACGGACTTTAAACAAAAAATGCACGGAAATCAAAAGACCAGTATGTTTCTGCATCAGAGACTGCACCAACTCTATTGATAGAATACACCAAAAACAACTTATAGACTACCTAAAAGATACACATCTAGAAGAAACAGACATACGATTATCTGTAACTCATATTGCAGGCAAAGAGTAATAAACATTTTGCAAAGAGAACTCTATATCCATTGGTATAAAAAGAGGAGTGAGATAGAGATGTTTCCTATCACCAAGTTTGTTCAATCTATACACTGAGCAAATCTATATAAAAAAAAAAAAACATCACAGAGATGCCAGGCCTAAACTTTAATGGAAAGATAATCAATAACCTAAGATATGCTTATGATACTGTACTACTAGCAGAAAATCCTAAAGATCTACAGTTACTTCATGAAATAAACATGACAAGCAAAAAATATTAATTTGTTATGAATATCAATAAGACTAAAAGTATGAACGTATACAAACATAATATTCAAAACATACCAGTGGATATCAACATTGAAGGAATCGACCGAGAGATAGTTCAGAACTACAACTACCTTAGACATACTATTACCACTATTAGAAAATGTGAAATTGAGATAAACAAAACAATAGGGATGGCAAAAAGTAAATTTTAATGTCATGAAAAATATCATCATCACGTACCGGGTCTGCTGGCGTAGGTGATTATGTCTCTCCACAACTTTCGATCTCAACATTTATTTATCATTTCTGTTCATGTTCCGCCAAGCCATTCTCTTAAGCTATCTGTTATTTTTTTCTATTTGCTTCCCTCTATCGCTTCGTCCCTCAATTGTTCCAGTTGTCGCAATATATTGTAGTTGTTCTCTTCTCATTGCATGGCCAAAAAATGATGATTGTTTCTATCTAATATTGGAAATTAGCGCTTTTTTTTGCTTTGACCTCGTTCAGAACATCTTCATTACTCTTCTTAGCTGCCCATGGTACTCTCAACATTCTTCTGTAAAACCACATTTCTACAGACTCCAGTGATTTTCTTGTTTGTTGTCCTATTGTCCATGATTCGCATCCTTATGTTAAGACTGGCTCTACATAACATTTAAGAACTTTCTATGAAAAAATATACTAAGATCAAAACAAATAAAACCAGGGCTAAGACCAAGAATACCTAAATGGTTTATCTTCTAAACATTATTGTTTGATGCAGTAACATAGACATTCGACAAGAACAAAGAACAGACCATTGAAGCCTTTGAAATGCATAGTTACAGAAAAATAGGTAGAATTGGGCGGAAAATAAAAGAAAGCAAACGATGAAGTCTTAAAACAACTAAAAATGAAAAGAGAACTACAAATGACAATTCAAACAAGACAAATGAGATTTTTGGGGCTTTTTAAAAGATACTTCTAAAGATTTCAACTAAAAGTAATATTGGAGGGAAAAATAAAAGGTAAAAGAGGTACAGGGAGACCAAGACTAACATGGACAAGTAAAATCAAAAGATAAATAAATCAGCCTTTGACTACTTGCACTATCATAATAAGCAGAGAATAGTGCCGAGAATTGCACTTTATAGTAGTCGACCTTCGATGCGGAGACGGCACTCAATGAATCATGATTACATGAAACAATGAAGCGAATTATTCTTTCATCATCATCATCATCATCATCATGTGCCATTACCGGTTGGCGTAGGTGATCATGTCCATCCACAATATTCTATCTACAGTGCGAATTATTCGTTCACGACATATAATAAAAGAAATTAAATGTTCATATGAGACGTTCTAGTGAGCCACGATAGATCAATGGTTAGTGAACTGGATTACAAAGGACAAGGGGTAGGGTTCGATCTCAACCGACGGCTTCAGGGGTCACCCAACCTTAAATGGGTACCGGATTTTTCTGGGAAATTAAAGCGGCACGGGCGTAATACCGACTACATTACACCAAAAATCATATGCCGAAGGTCTGTAAAATGTATGGTCACTAACACCATATTCCCTATACGCCACTTGGCGTAACGGGGTTACTTTACTTTTTTATGAGACGTTCTGGATAACAAATTAAGAACTGTAAAGTGGTGGACAATATGTTCTAAATAACGAATTGACTACTCCATAGTGTTATATATGAGGCTCCAAATAACGAACTGACCACTCTAAAGTGTCATACGAGAAGTTCTAAATAACGAATTGACCTCTCTTATGTGTTAAACGAGAGTTATATGAGGCGATTGTGAACAGCAACTATTCTGTTAAATGATTGTTTTGTGTAGATAAGTGACAGATATAAAGTGCTATATGAGAGTTCTGAGAAGCCAACTGACCACACGAAAGTGTTGTATGAGAGGTTATGAGAAACCAACTGACCACACTAAAGTGTTTGTATGAGAGGTTTTGAGAAGCCAACTGACCACACTAAAGTATTGTATGAGAGGTTCTGAGAAGCCAACTGACCACACTAAAGTGCTGTATGAGAGGTTCTGAGAAGCCAGCTGACCACACTAAAGTGTTGTATGAAATGTTCTGAGAAGACAATTGACCACATTAAAGTGTTGTATGAAAGGTTCTGAGAAGACAACTGACACATTAACGTGTTGTACGAGCGGTTCTGAGAAGCCAACTGTCCACACTAAAGTGTTGTATAAGATGTTCTGACATGCCAACTGACGACACTAAAGTGTTGTCTGAGAAGTTCTGACATGCCAACTGACGACACTAAAGTGTTGTCTGAGAGGTTCTGACATGCCAACTGACGACACCAAAGTGTTGTCTGAGAGGTTCTGACATGCCAACTGACGACACTAAAGTGATGTATGAGAAGTTCTGAGAAGCCAACTGACTACACTAAAGTGATGTATGAGAGGTTCTGAGTAGCCAACTGACCACACTAAAGTGTTGAATGATATGTTCTGACATGCCAAGTGACGACACTAAAGTGTTGTATGAGAGGTTCTGACATGCCAACTGACGACACTAAAGTGCTATATGAGAGGTTCTGAGAAGCCAACTGTCCACACTAAGGTGTTGTATGAGAGGCTATGAGAAGCCAACTGACGACACTAAAGTGTTGTATGAGAGGTTCTGAGAAGACAATGTACCATAATGCAGTGTTGTATGAGTGGTTCTGAAAAGACAACTGACCACACTAAAGTGTTGCATGAGAGGTTCTGAAAGGACAACTAAAAACACTAAAGTGTTGTATGAGAGTTTCTGAGAAGCCAACAGACCACACTAATGTGTTGTATGAGAGGTTCTGAGTAGCCAATTGACCACACTAAAGTGTTGTATGAGAGGTTCTAAGTAGGCAACTGACCACACTAAAGTGTTGTATGAAAGTTTCTGAGAAGCCAACAGACCACACTAAAGTGTTGTATGAAAGGTTCTGAGAAGCCAACAGACCACACTAACGTGTTGCATGAGAGGTTCTATGAAGCCAACTGTCCACACTAAAGCGATTTATGAGAGACTCTAAGAAGTCAAATGACCACACTAAAGTGCTGTATGAGAGGCTCTGAGAAGCCAACTGGCCACACAAAAATGTTATAGAAATCGTCTTGAATAGCGGACTGACCCCTCTCATCCAAAGATTATGAGACAAGATACTTCTGTAGTGGTGTAATTGGCTAATATTGAAGCACTCGCATTACGAGGTATGTTACCAATATGATCTTGCTTTCGAACATCTGTGCGTCGACCGGTTTCAACAAAGAACGAGAGAATGCAGAGTATGCACATGACCACGTACATGGCTTTGGAGATGACACCGGACGAAGGTGTCTATAATCACAATATTGAGTTTGCGAGGCAACATTGTATAATTAATTCTCAAAATTATCACTTAAACACAGCTAAAGAGTGATTAAAGTTGTTGGATCAGAGAGAAGATCTAATTAGCGAATATGGATAAGAGAATATACAGAGCACAGCAAAGTCATACGATGATGAGTGAGAGGGAAAAACAGTTTCCTAAGAGGAGACGGACGAAAGAGCAAAATCTACACGGCGGACAATTAAGATGACAATTTGTAGGGATGAGGACAAGTTCAGGGTTTAGCAACGGCGACAAAAGAAAGTTCAACAGTTAAAGGGTTTAATGCAAGAAATCATTATCACGAGCACATCTGTGAAGGGGACGAGTAACTTGTTAGAAATTGTTAGAACAACGACATCATCAACGATATGAGATGTGTTTTAGTTCAGTAGGAATGGAATTAGAAATGGGTAGAACAACGACATCAACGATATGAGATGTGTTGTAGTAGAGTGGAAATATGGAGTTAGAAATTGGTATAAAAACGACATCCTCAACTATATGAGATGTGTTTTATTTTAGTAGGAATGGAGTTAGAAATGGGTAGAACAGTGACATCATCAACTATATAATATGTGTTTTAGATTAGTAGGAATGGAGTTAGAAATGGGTAGAACAGCGACATCATCAACTATATAATATGTGTTTTAGTTTAGTAGAAATGGAGATAGAAATGGGTAGAACAACGACATCAACGATACGAGATACGTTTTAATTTAGTAGGAATGGAGTTAGAAATGGGTAGAACGACATCATCAACGATATAAGATGTCATTTAGTTTAGTAGGAATGGAGCTAGGAATTAAGTGTAGCTTAGGCTACAAGATGTGTGTTCTAAGCTCGTGGATTCCAGTAAAAAGAGTTTTATCAAGAAAGTTCATATCTGAGGTAGCAAAATAGTTGATTGTATTTCAATCCTAGTCACGTTTTAAGAACAATAATCGAATAAAGGAGTCACGTTTAAGTGGATTGGTTGTACACATCCCAAAACAGGTGTAACACTGTACATCATTGGTGATGTTAACCATGTCTATGTTCCTATTCTCCTAACCTCACAACAAGCGGGTTAATGGCAGTGTCTCGAGTTTCTCAGATGACAGTAGTTGTTTCGATCTTGATAACCGCCTTGTGTTAGACAAGGTTGTGTGCTGTCACCAGATTTGTTTAATATTTATAGTGAGATTATTTTAAGATCCATAAGGGGCATGCCTGGAATAACAATTGGAGGTCATAACATAAATAATCTAAGGTATGCTGATGATACAGTCGTAATCGTTAAGAGTGAAAATGAGTTACAAGAAATGTTGGACATTATAGTGAAAGAAAGCAAAAATAAAGGATTCAGCCTTAATAGCAAAAAGACAGAGGTAATGGTAACAACAAAGAAAAAGACATCACCTCAGTGCAAAATAAAGACAAATGGAACAATATTAAAACAGGTAAATGAAGTTAAATATTTGGGAACTTTGTAAACCTCGTAGAAAGAAACAATCATCATTTTCTGGCCATGTAATGAGAAGAGAACAACTGGAATATATTGTAACAACTGGAAAAATTGAGGGACGAAGAGATAGAGTGTAGCAAAGAGAAAAAATAACAGACAGTATGAGAGAATGGCTTGGCAGAAGGTCAACAACTGAAATGATAAATAGCTGCCGAGATCGAAAGTTGTGGAGAGACATGATCACCTACGCCAGCAGGCCCGGTACTTGATGATGATGATGATGATGATGATGATATATCAATAACGTTTACAAATACCTGAAACATTGGGGCAAACATTTTGTTCCTCCGTGCCCACTGCCCACGACGTAACAAATAAAACGTATCATTAGTATAGAAAGGAGACTAAACAGCAGCACTGTAAGTTAACACATGGGTATAAAACAAGGTGTTTACTGAATAGGCCACATTAACAGAACAATGACATTCTAGTTCTACCTGGAGAGTAACTGATCATGTGACGTCACTCAGTGATTTGGAAGAAGTTAAAGATGTCTCATTTTAATAGACGACATTTGACGAACTGTACAGACCATTGCTATATATGTGTGTAAAAAAAAAAGTAAAGTACCCCCGTCACGCCAAGTGCCGTATAGGGAAATATGGTGTTAGTGACCCTATATTTTACAGACCTTCAGCACATGATTTTTGGGGTAATGAGGTCGGTATTACGCCCGTGCAGCTTTACTTTCCCAGAAAAAAATCCGGTACCCATTTAAGGCTGGGTGAACCCGGAAGCCGTCGGTTGGGATCGAACCCTACCCCTTGTCCTTTGTAGTCCAGTTCACTAACCACTGAGCTATCGCGGCTCCCCATATATGTGTGTGCATAGGTCAAAACTTTATATACGGAGCTGCATAAAAAGATGGTTATATGCAGCTCTTGTACCCAGTGATATTGAACGAATCGTTATGATCATGACATCTTAATATATTATCAAAGCATTAACACTATCCGGGAGCCGCGATAGCTCAGTGGTTAGTGACTACAAAGGACAAGAGGTAGGGTTTGATCCCAACCGACGGTTTCCGGGTTCACCGGACGTAAAAAAGACCACATTACCCCAAAAATCATGTGCTGAAGGTCTTTAAAATGTATGGTCCTTTAAAGACAGGCACAGGAACAGAACTCAATTTTGGAGTCTTTATACATCTGCAGTAAATGCATTTCCTTAAAGAATATTCATGCCTTGATTGACTATAACATTTGTAATTATCAACATACACATTAAAATGAATGTATATGAGGCTCAACGAATGAAGATAAGCGCACAGACAATGACAAGTGGCTCTATAAAGTTAATACCGCTTTCAGAAATGTAGCCACACATGTAATATATTCCAGAATGACTCTCGCTGTCTTTTAGAGCTTATATGAATACACATTCGGATATACCCCCAATAACGTCAGTCTGAACTAAAGTCTAACGACTTAACAAAACACATTTTATCTTTGCAGTTTTCTCCAAAAAAGAATTCCCCAATTTCCCGTTAGCTGGATGCTCTACAGATGACATTGACATGTTGTGTTTGTATTTTAATAAAAGAAATGACTACGGACAGTCTATGTGTGGTAACTTTATTAATCATCTGGTAAATCACAACAAGACAACGCCTCGAGTTCTGTTCGCTGAAGTCTACGACTGGTACTCCGTTAACAATCCCAACGTTAACGTCAGCTCCTGGTATCTTGACTCATCTTTTAACCACAAACCCTACGGATTCTATGACGAGCAAGCCATGTTCCAGGATTATGGTAACATCAATGAAACCGTTGAACTAAAAGTCCAGTTTGTTCAACAGTTATTTTCTGAGATGGGAGGAGTCAGGGAAAACGTCACCCGTCTTGCTGTTATTTTTCTTGACGGTAAAGGTATGTCATATGGTGAAACGAGAGATGTACCACATATTTTACAGCAACAAGACACGGACATAAAGGTATTTGTTGTTGTGTTGGATGTAAAGTACGACAAGGAAATTGTTCATCTTAGGGACACACTTCTTGTGGACTACTACGTGTCAATTCCTAGAAAACATTTATTATCTCTAGCAATGTGTAACCAGTGTCTGGAAGGATGGTGGAAGCTTGAACATAACATTTCTGCTGAGTCGATCTCTTGTTACAAGATGTTGGAGTCTGATCATGGAAGCAACAGTGAAGAGACATATTCTACTTGCACTAATGTTGAACATTCCAATGTGGTCACAATTGAAAGTAAACACGAGTTATTATTTGTACAGACCAGGATACATTCATATTTCAGTGATTTTAGAAAACGTGGAGAACTTTCAAATGTGTCGGCTCTATTTTATATTGGTCTCTACAGAGATAAAAGTAGCATTGCCAGGAGATTTCGTTGGGAATTGTTTGAACGAAATGTAAGTCGGCCCCTATTGGTTAATAATTGGCTGCCTGGTAAACCTTCTGGTGGCTATAGCAACGGATGTGCTGTGTGGCGGTTTGACTGGAGAGAAGATATAAGTGTCTCTGACTTTTCCAGATACGAAGGTGGTTTTGTGGATGGTTGGACGGACGTTGATTGCTCGTTTGTTAGTTTATTCATTGTGTGTGAGGTCTCAATGCCTCGTAGAATTGAGGACAACTTCCTGATTGGTATAAAACCTGCCACGAATGAAAGTTTTAGTCGAGCCTTAAATAGTGGTGGTTTTGTGAAATTTATAAATAATATTGTGTCTGTCTCGTTCAGCTACGCAAACAAAGATGTCCGCACATTCCTTAATGTAGTAGACTACAAGTTATTTCCCCTGTTTGATTGTGGGGAAGAAGCACAAGAGCCTCGGTTCATTTCCTACTTGCTTGTTTGTAACGGCCTTGTTGAGTGCAGCAACTTCCGTGATGAAAATGAATGTGAAGGCTATAGCAGTAGAAAGTGGTTACAAATAAATCGTTGTCCAGGGATACCTTGTTGTGACGGATCTTGTTTGTTAACGCGCTGGATTAATGATGGCGAGATTGATTGTCCAGTTTGTGATCTCATGAATGGCGAAGAGTTCAACGATGAAAGTGTGGTGCTTCACAAATATCTGAAGGGAAACGAGAATTGCGCCTTTATTTGTAATGATGATAAATGTATTCAAATCTCGCAACTAAATGACGAACAAGTTGACTGTAATGGATGGGAAGGACCTTTGGACGAGACTATAGGAAAACTGAAAACAGCTGACACTTGCAACCTCAAAAATGGTGATAGAATGTGGGCCCCCATGTGTGTTTATGTGAGAGACAGGTACGGAGCTGTTCTAGGATGTAGAGACGCGTCCCATTTGCAGAACTGTATAGACTTTGAATGTCCAGTGGGATATGTTAAATGTCCGAGCACATATTGTATACCTCAACATTATGTCCTTGATAAGACAAACGATTGTCCTACAGGAGAAGATGAGCAAATTGACCAGATTTCTCCCTGTATCGGACACTTTGCTTGTTGGAAAAGTCAAATTTGCCTACATCCTGACCTAGTCTGTAACAACCATCCTGACTGTCCATATAAAGACGACGAAGTGGATTGTAATTGTACATATCGAGACGGCTTCCATTGTGTGTCAGGTACATTCACTGTATCCAGGTACAACAAATCAGTTCATTTCACCAAATTGCAAAACTTGTGGGTGGAGTCAACTCCAATGAGTGATATTAAATATGTTGACATGTCTGGTGTCGATCTATCTTTAATTACAGGAAACACTTATTTACCATTAAGCGATTTAATATTTGTTAAATTATCAAATTGTAATTCAAATATTGAAATAAGTACTTGGAGAATGCAGCTTGTTAATCTTCAGAACATAGACTTTAGTTACAATCAAATAAAGGAAATTGATGGAAGGAAAAATAAGTTAAATGACTTTCACAATATCCGTCATCTAAATTTGTCACACAATAGAGAGCTCTCATCTATAAAATATGTAGAACTCCCATTCCTAGAAACACTTGATCTCTCCTACACGAGTTTCTACCGTCTCGATGCATCTTTCCTTGAAGCATTTCCAAATCTGAAACATTTCAGTTTAAGTTTTACACTTGTCCGTCTTTCTCAAAAGAAAATATTTTCTTCTAGGCAGAGCTTACAAACACTAGATCTACGTGGACTAACCGTGGACAATTTCTATGAAGATTTCTTGAATGGTCTCACTATCAGTCAACATCTGTACACGGACAGTTTTGAAATGTGCTGTCCACAGATCAGAGGAAACAACATCCCATACCACACGTGTCATGCTCCGAATGCCGCAATATCTTCTTGTTTTAATCTGATAGGACTCAGTGTTCAGAGAGCTCTTCTCTTGGTGGTAGCAGTTCTTGCAACTTCTGGTAACTTGCTAGTTATTGTCTATCGCATGATCTGGGCTAGGTTATCTCTGAGAGATAGTTATGGCCTGTTTATAACAAATTTGGGTATTTCGGATTTTATTATGGGAGTCAATTTGTTCATTATTGTTGGAGCAGACTACTACTATAGTGACGTTTATGTTCTGTATGACAAGACCTGGAGAGAAAGTATTTTATGCAAAACTACTGGATTTTTGGCTACTCTCTCTAGTGAAACATCACTGTTATTTATTTTCCTTATTTCTTTGAACAGGTTTTTGATAATGAAGTTTCCGTTTGGTGAAGTTAAGTTTTCAAAACTTGGTAAAATTGTAGCTTTGTTGTTGTCTTGGATCATTGGTTTTCTTCTTGCTCTGACGCCAGCCGCTCTCAAGTTTGAAATAAACTCCTCTAATTCAATGTGTATTGGCTTACCTTTGACAGCTAAACGTCTTAACGGCTGGGGCTACTCATTTGGCGTGTTCATCGTGCTCAACTCTTGTCTGTGTATCGTCCTCGCTTACACTCAAATTGCCATTTTTCGCGCCATGTCAGAAAACAGAATTAGTCGGACAGCCTCTAGCACGTCTCCTAGGTTGGCGGAAGATATACTAGTGGCCAAACAACTATCTCTGGTAGCTCTGTTCAGCTTCTTCTGTTGGTTTCCTATAGGAATTATGGGCGTCTTGTCTCTTTTCGGTCATGAGATCAGCAACGATGTTTTCGCCTGGGTAACGGCTATTGTTCTTCCCATAAATTCAGCAGCAAACCCATTTCTGTACACAATCCCTGCCCTTATAGACAAGTGGAACAAGTTTAGCTCTAAGAGAATAAAAACTCAGTAAATGTCTGCCTATTGCAATATGACGTGTACATTTCTACTAAATTGTCAACACAGTTCGCGCTTTATTGGCAAAACCATCATTTACATATTATACAAATGCACACATCAAAACAAAGTGGACACAGTGTCAGATTAAAAAAAAAACATATGGCATATTTAAATACAACACTTTGTTTAATATAAGCTGTTAATTATAATTAAATATATATGATGTATGTGATTTATGAGAATGCAAATTTTCTTATTTTTGTTGTTCACATTATATTTCGCAGATCTTTATTCACGTGCTCTATCTACCTTAATTTATAGTTCGTGTTATATTTATTTTCCTATCTCCTTTATTGTTCTGTTCATTTTGTAGATGGTTTTTTTTTCACGAGCCATGATGTCTCTGGCGTTAATTTAGACTAACTGCGTCGCCTTTCTCCCATATTCTTTATTACCTACATGGACTACATACATCTGATAACCAACTGGAGCCATATAAGTTTAACGGGCTTTTATTTGTAGGTGATAAACAATAATACATAGAAAAGTGACATGTCTACAAAAACACTTATATATATATTATCTGTACAGGCGCTAATTACATCATAAAAAGCAACATCAACAAAACAAAAGGTGTGCATATAGCAAAAAGTCATCAATCATCAACATAACAATATAATGCGGGCAATTAAAAAAGTAGAATAATTTAAATAAATAGGACGGATAATAAGAAACGATAATTCATAAGAAGCAAATATAGACTCAAGATGCATACATCCTTGTCATATTTGTCGGACAGCTATAACCCTATTGTCCAAAAAGGAAATAACTCTAGAGGCAAAACGGGCACTTTACAATACAAATATTCACTCCATCATGCTATCAATGCTAGACCTAGACCCTAGTCTCAAGAACAGTAAGACAAATAGCCACTGCAGAAATGAAATATGATAGACATAATTATATGAAACAGCCTGAGAGATAAGATCGTACATTAAAAACGCAAAAGAGCTAGTAATAATCCTTGCCATAGAATACATAAAGAAATAACATACATACGTTTGGTCACGTGATAAAACACAAAAACGCAAACAAAATACAATGAGCCTTGACTAAACTGCGAGAATACCGTACTCTAAGGCCGACTGCGAAAACAACGATGTGATTATTAGAAAGACTAGGAAAGAAAGCAGCAGCAGAGACTAATAGAATAGCACGGTCGAGAGGTTGGTTGGTCTCTAGCAAGACGCCTGTCTCGAGACAGAGAGGTTGGTTGGTCTCTAGCAAGATGCCTGTCTCGAGACTGAGAGGTTGGTTGGTCTCTAGCAAGATGCCTGTCTCGAGACAGAGAGGTTGGTTGGTCTCTAGCAAGACGCCTGTCTCGAGACAGAGAGGTTGGTTGGTCTCTAGCAAGACGCCTGTCTCGAGACAGAGAAGTTGGTTGGTCTCTAGCAAGACGCCTGTCTCGAGACAGAGAGATCGGTTGGTCTCTAGCAAGACGCCTGTCTCGAGACAGAGAAGTTGGTTGGTCTCTAGCAAGACGCCTGTCTCGAGACAAAGAAGTTGGTTGGTCTCTAGCAAGACGCCTGTCTCGAGACAGAGAAGTTGGTTGGTCTCTAGCAAGACGCCTGTCTCGAGGCAGAGAGATTGTGAGATCCAATTCAGACTGCACAGTTAAGGATTGTTATTTTTTTACTTTTCTCTGGAACCGAAAAAAAAAAATCTATTTTCCTAGGGCATCTCTCACTTTGATATGATATTCGTGCAGTCTCTTCATTGTAACGTATTCAAAGTTATTGTTGCGCCACTTTTCATCCAGCATATCAGAGGGCTTTCATAATGTCATTGTTGTCCAGTGTCCTTCATTACTCAACATAATGCAAGTTTGTTAGCATGTTCAATACTTTATATCTGCGTGCTTTGGGGATATAGATAAACATGCACTTGTCAGACGAGACTTCCCCTTAGAATACAACCATTGCCGTTGAAACCATCCAGTTGATATCACACATAGTCTTCACTGACGAAATACACAGGTATACAAAACGATGCCTCGTGTCATGGCTTTAGCGACAGTCAAAGTTTCCGTGTTTGAACTGTTTGTACTCAAGAAAAAGCATCAATACCTTCCTTCACAGCTCTAAAGTGAGCATAGAATGCCAATAAATCCCGTAATATCAAGCCCATTTGTGTAAATGATTACCGCTCTTTCAGAAGAGTTCTCGAAAATAAAGGCCTGCCCCTCTGTCTCAACAATCAAAGGGATGCGTTGTCTATTGAGCAGTGGGTTTATTGTTAGATGAATGCATTGATGCAAACAGACAATTAGAAGATTATATATAAAAGGCACTTAAAGAACATTTTCTCATAAGAAGTCAGGAGCTGAAAATATAAATATCAGAATCATCATCATCATCATCATTGAGTGCCGTCTCTGCATTGTAGGATGGCTACCATGAAACGCAACTCCTCTCTGTTGTTATGATGGTGTAGGTTGTCACAGGCTGACTTGTTCATCACTTAATGTTACGCTTCCATGTCTTCGATTGTGTCTGCTTCTTTTACCTTGTAATTTATCTTCAATGATTACTTTTAGTAGGCTGTTGTGTCTTTTAACATATCCCAAAAACCATCATATGTCTTGTACGAATTGTGTTTAGTAGTTCTTGTGTCATTGTTA
The DNA here is from genome assembly GCA_032433765.1 of Megaustenia siamemsis. Taxonomy (NCBI): domain Eukaryota; kingdom Metazoa; phylum Mollusca; class Gastropoda; order Stylommatophora; family Ariophantidae; genus Megaustenia; species Megaustenia siamemsis. The sequence continues at coordinate 55,309,967 of JAVIAB010000159.1, forward strand.
GTTGTTTAACGACTTTTGCTATTTTGTTATTCCTAGTTTTAGCTCTAATAGTATTTGTTTTGATGTTAGTGTGTTTTTCATGGCAGTAAAGTTACCTGTTGCCTGCTACTGCCACCTGATCGAGCACAACAGTAAAAGGCACGGCAAATCGTTAAAAAAACCGTGGAGAAACGGGCATCCGGATCAACACAAAAACTCCATGTATGATTAGGGTTGCCATCCGTCCCGCTTTTTCCGGATTGTCCCACTTTTTCATCAAAATTTAATTGTCCCGCCTAAGGGTCTGGGGGACAGCAATTTGTCCCGCTTTTTAATCCAGCCAAATTTTTCACCTACAAATTTTAATATTTTCTTAAATTATTTATTATTGGTTTGAGTTTTGTTACAAAATGAAGCTTCTTAGTCCGAAACGTCTATTTGTAGAGTCCTGCGCTATCGCTGTTTAATAATAAAGTTTGTAGATACAACTCATAAATACTCAATTGAGAATATCCAGCACAAAATTGTTAGTGCGGAAGGCGGTATTATTTAAAAATTTACAAAAGATGACGTCTTCGGCTTCGTCTTACTCTTAGGCGATTCTTAGCCGAGGCGCTGAGCCTTACTCTACCCATCTCACCGCTCACCGCTCACGTGATCTGTGCCTACGTGACAATCTGCATGCTTTTGTCCTTGTCGTATTTCTGTAGGCGCTAATAATTCATTCAACAACATCGGGCCATCCTCACCAGCAGCAAGAAGAAATTTTGGCTTCATTCTTTCTTTATGTGTTGGAGGCTGGAGGTTGCTTCCAGGAATCCAGTCTGTTGTTACCGGTGGTTGTGAAATATTAAATTTGTTCATTTTTAATTGAGCATTCTAATTTTGTGAATTCTTTTTTTGGATTTATTTTTACTTGGAAATGCCGAAGAGAAAGTGTTTTTTTTCCAAGAAAACTATTGGGAAGAATGGTCTTTCATAAAACAAGGTAGAAGTGAGAATGAAGCAGAATGCATGTCAATGTTACATTTCTATCGCGCATGGTGGGAGAACTGACATAACAAAACATATAGGAAGTGTCAAACACAAATCTAGAATGTATTCTGCAAACACTTCACGTACTATGGACAATTATTTTTTGACTAAATCGTCAGAGCAAGGTAAATTAGTGGCAGCGACAGAACTGACAATGTGTTATCATATTGTAAAACATCATATGTCTTTCAAGTCAATGGACTGCATAAGTAAGCTAAACTCAAAACTGTTTAAAGATTCTCAAACTGCACAATATGTGGAGCTCGGAAGAACTAAAACAACAGCAATAGTAAAGTCAGTATTAGCACCTGACACTACGAGGCAATTGTGTAATGAACTTGCTGGTGTACACTACTTTGGTATTGCTACCGACGCAAGTAATCACAATGCTGAAAAAATATTCCCATTAATTGTTCAGTATTTCACTCCAGCGAATGGTATGACTGTAAAATTACTTAAACTGGGTTCTTTACCAAATGAAACATCCTCTGAAATAAGCAAGTATTGTATCGAGGCTTTAGAAGAAAACAACATTGATAAGAACAAGTGTATTGCGTTTTGTGGCGATAATGCAAACTGTAATTTTGGTGGAATACGGCGTGCTGGCACCAACAATGTGTTCGCGAGATTGAAAAGTGAACTTAATGAAAATCTTCTTGGAATTGGATGCCCTGCTCATATCATTCATAATTCTGTAAAGACAGCCGCCGATGTTTTGAGTGTTGATGTGGACACAACAATAATTAAATTATTCAATTACTTCACTATATATACTGTACGAACGGAGCGATTAAAAGAATTTTGTGAGTTCGTGGAATTAGAGTATCATGCATTATTGTCACACACAAAAACAAGGTGGTTATCACTTTTAGCTGCAGTAGACAGAGTATTTAGAGACAGAGTGCTTTACATGATGTGTCCCGCTTTCGCGTCTAAAAAAGTACCATTTGTCCCGCTTTCTGCTTCGAAGGTTCTGGCAACCCTATGTATGATCAATCATAGCAAATAATATAAGCTCATTAAAGAGCACCAACAAAATAGTTCACACTTCAACTGCCTACTGAACAAGATGACACGGGCTGGAAGCTAATCAACTTGTCGGATAGCACTATACAAATGTGGATTTGAGATCTGGAAATCTGCTCAAATTCTAGAAAACGTCGACGGCATTAAAGAAACTCGTAAACATTAATTGGAGGAAACTTACTGTAGCGTTTTATATAAGAACAAACAACATGAATATCCAGTAAAATGTTGATACAGTAATTGGAACCAATAACATATATTTGGGAGTGGCCTTCCTAAAAGCACAAACCATGACATACTATACAAAGAACAATACATTGTGAATCAAATCTATAATTTTGAAAAATTATCTAATTGAGTTTAGTTTATTCGATAGTTCATCTTCCTTGCACAAACAGACAACCGTGTTCAGACCCTCTCATCAACATTTCTCTATGAAGCACGTCCACCACACACTCTAATGAAAACATGGACGATGTGTTCAGCTCATATGCTCTAACACAGTAGCACCAGCCAACACACTAACGTCAAACTCTTTAATTGCCTCTTACGACGTGCGTATCTTGTAACAATTGTTCTCTTCTTGTCTCCCCTGATCGTGGTCAGATCTGGGTTAAACAAACTGGCGAAATCTCTAATTATAAATAAAGGTCAACAAAAGCCAGACATTGCAGCAATGCCTCAGTTGTCATTGATAGCTCAGTTCTGAATGTTCTAAAGACTGTAATTAAGTGTAATTAAATAGAAGTCTGTCATTCCTTGCAACATGTCATTACACACATTTTTATGTTGGCCTCATTTAGGATGTCCTCATTTTTTTTTTTAGCCAGCAAACTTCCAACATTCTTCGGAGAATTACCAGCTTTGTGGTCTCTAATCGTCTTTTCATTTGTTTCTATAATGTCATTTATGAAACACTATTGTCCAACAAGGAAATAACTCTGTAGGCAAAACGAGCACTCTACAATACAATCTTCATACCAACGTTGTGCTACCAATGCCAGACCTGGACCCTAGATGTAAGAACAATAAGAAAAATAACCTCTACGGAGATGAAATGTGTTAGACGAAGACAGGAAACAGTCTGAGAGATAGGACCAGAAATGAAGAACTGAGAAAAAAGCTAGGAATAGCCACCGCCATAGAATATATCAGAAAACAACAGATACAAAGGTTTGGCCACGTGACAAGGCAGAAAGAACAAACACAACACAACGAGCCTTCAACAAACGTTGTGAGAACACCAGACCCAAGGGTCGACAACGAAAAAGATGGATCGATGGAATATTAGAAGCACTAGGAAACATAACAGCAGCAGAAGCGAACAGAAGAGCAAAAGACCTCAAATTATATATCCCCTCGACGCTGAAAGGCAGATGAGGAAGGAAAGATGAAGAAGCTTTATGAAACACTTCTATAGGTCAGATGTGGCTCGATATATCACCGATGAATCATCGTTCTCACTCCTATTGACATAGAAATTGTTGCATAACACGTTTATCCTTTCATAAAATGCTATTTTGCCTTGCACTAATCTGCTCTTTTTATTTATGTAGTGTATCTTCCCTATAATCTTATTATTCTGTCCAAGTAAATGTGCGCGTTGCACTTGTTTAGAATATGTCCTGTTTATTGTTATGCTGCATGGTGTTTTTTCGACACGAATACTTCTGTTTTGTTTTCTTACTATTCAGACGGAGACATTTCCGGTAGCTTTCTTTTACTATAATGTCTATCCTTTCTTGTAGATCATTCTCTGTCTCTGATTTAAAAATGTGTCATCCATATATCGCAAATCGTTTATGTTAACCGTTGACTTTAATTCTTATTTTGTCTACTATTGTTCTCATAATATGTTCACTGTACATTGAAAACAAGAAAACAGAACAGAAAAATGAAGCCTTTGAAATGTGGATTTATAGAAGAATAGGTAGAATTGGATGGAAACAAAAGATAACAAACGATGAAGTTTTAAAACAACTGAAAATAAAAAGAGAACTACTAAATACAATTAAGACAAGACAAATGACATTTTTGGGGCATGTTAAAAGACACAACAGCCTACTAAAAGTAATATTGGAAGGAAAAATACAAGGTAAAAGAGGCAGAGGCAGACCAAGACTAACATGGACGTGTAACATCAAAAGATGGACAAGTCAATCTATGTCGGCCTGCACCATCAAAGCAAGAAATAGAGTAGAATGGCGATCCATGGTAGCCAACTTTCGTTGCGGAGAAAGCACACGATAATGATGATGATGATATTGAAAACAAACCCTGTAACGCAACACATTGTTATCATCACAAACGAAGAAATAAACTCATTTTTTAATGTAACATTTGTGACAGGTGACATTTGTAACAGGTGACATTTGTGACAGGTGACATTTGTTATTAGTCCCTGTTATGTCCGGTCCTAGCAGCTGAGCTCATCCAAGCACGTTCAGGACGGAGACTTCTACTCATGTCATCCACTAATGTCATCCACTCATGTCATACACTCATGTCTGAGACTTGAGGTTAAAAATAAAAGAGTGTTTCAAGCATGAACGGGACACATATCCAATTATTGCAGCGATACATAACATTTTGACAATCACGTTTTCATCAAAAAGTTGAAGATATCCATGTATAGATGTACAGTAATTTAAATTAGCTGATGAATCTGCGATAACAACTAACTCAAAACATCATGCTCACATCTTACCCATATGTGTCCCAATTGTATCGATGATCGCATCTTTATTTGAATGCTCATTTATAACATTTTAGAACATTACGAAATTGTTAAATTGTGTTATTTTTTTCTCATGGCCTGAGCGTTGCAAATTATTTCTTTGACCACACACACACACACACACACACACACACACATACATACACACACACGTACATACACCACTCATGTACACCTATGAATGCCTATGATGATTAGTGTCTACTTCCATAAATCACAAACACATACACACAGATGGACATACACAACTATGCCGAGCTTCGTGTATACCTCAACGGACAAAACACACACACAGACGGATACACACAGCTATACCATGCTTCTTGTATATATCTAAATGTACAGCACAAGCAAGACACGTTTATTGTATACTTCATTGAAGACAATGTACAACACAAGCAAGACACGTTTATTGTATACTTCATTGAAGGCAATGTACAACACAAACAAGACACGTTTATTGTATACTTCATTGAAGACAATGTACAACACAAGCAAGACACGCTTATTGTATACTGCATTGACGACAATGTACAGCACAAGCAAGACACGTTTATTGTATACTTCATTGAAGACAATGTACAACACAAGCAAGACACGTTTATTGTTTACTTCATTGAAGACAATGCTCAAATATAGTGATGATCAAGTGAGTGATTCTGTTAAGGGTCATCGATGATACAGGAAATACACACAATAATTCAAGAAGATGAGAAAGTTGATTTAAATATTTTCTCTCCAAAGGTAAGTGTTAGGAAAATAACTGCTTTAAATTAATATACAAGGCAGATTAATACCAATAGATAGACGGTATTTATTTCGGCGATACAAAACTCATTCATTAAAATGCAAATTTAAACTAATATTTTCTTCTTCATAAAAATAAAAGTTATTAGCTAATACTTTTATCGTTGCAGTGATTTGTAAAAGAAAGTCTCCAAACTTCCCATTAGAGGGGTGTGCCACAGAGAAGATAGACGTGTTATGTCTGCATGATAAGTACATCTATGACAGAGTCAAAAATTTGTGCATTACATTTATGGAACATTTGTTAAGCTTCCCTCACAACATGTCAACTCCTCGTGTTTTATTGGCTGAAGTTTTCGACGAGTATTCTGTGGACAATTCCTTTGTTAACATCAGTTCATGGCATTTCGACGTACCCCATAAAAAGTCACCTTATAATTACAATGCAACTGGATATAGCACTCACAGTTATAAAAGTATCAATATAATCATTGAGCACAAAGTACAATTTGTTAGTCGCTTGTTTTCTGAGATGGGAGGAGTTAGAAGAAACGCGATTCACATGGCGGTAATGTTTATTGATGGATACGACTTGACTTATGAAGACTGGAGGAATGTAGCACATGTTTTAGAGCAACAAGAAACGAATATAAAAATATTCACTGTGGTGTTTGATGTAAAGTATGAGAGAAAAAGTGTATATCTTAGAGACACGGTTATTGTAGGTTACAGTGCAGTGCTGTCTTTCGATAACACATTAATAATGCCAATATGTAATCTGTGTATACAACAATGGTGGCAGTTTGAGCATACACATGGTTCATATTCACTCTCATGTTACCTAGTAATACAATCTTATCTATACTTCTATGACTCGATGTTTACTTGCGATGATAATTATGGTGCCAGTTTTGTTGGAATTGACAGTGAAAACGAGTTAACGTTTTTACAAAAAAAGATCTTCTCATATTTGGATGGTTTGAGAAATCTAAGAAAAAATACTTATCCGGCTCGATTTTTTCTTAACCTCTTTAGAGATGATAACGTTATTGTCACGAGGTTTGCCTGGCAGTTACTAGAAGAAAAGGAATTTCGTTCAAATGTGATTAATCACTGGCTGCCTGGTAAACCTTCTAGTGAGTCTTGGAAACGTGTTGTCATGTGGCAGTTTGAGCGGAGAGAAAACAGAAATGAAATCTCTAACGATTCCCGATACGAAGATGATTTTGTTGATGGATGGGTGGACGTTGGTGTCAGAGATCCCAGTACATTCACTTTGTGTGAGATTTCGTTACCTCGTAGAATTGACGAGGATACCACACATGCAGACATAAAACCAGCCACTGACGAAAGTTTTGGCAAAGCTTTAAAACGTGGAGGTTTTGTTCAATACAAATCTAATATTGTGTCTGTCTCGTTCAACTTTGAAAATGTTGATTTTCTCAAATTTCTTGAACAAACAGATTACAAGTTATTTCCCCTCTTTGACTGTGGGGTAGGCGCAGATAAAACTCAATACATTTCCTATTCTATGGTCTGTGACAGCTTCAATGATTGTAACAGCAATCGAGATGAAGGTTTGTGCTGGAAGCCCGTCACTGAGACAAGGGATTTATACAACAATGAATGTCACGGGATCTATTGTTGTGACGGTTATTGTTTGCCCTGGCGGTGGGTTAATGATGGACAAGAGGATTGTTCTGTTTGTGATAGACTGTCTGGGACAAAGTTCAACGATGAAAGTGTGATCCTTCACAAGTATCTGAAGAGAAACGAGACTTGTTCCTTTATTTGTAATGATGATAAATGTGTTCACTTCTCCCAGCTAAACGATGGGCACGTTGACTGTACTGGGTGGGAGGGACCCTTGGATGAGACGATAGGGAAACTGGAAACAGCGGACACTTGTCACAACCAACATGGTCATAGAATATGGGCCCCCAGATGTGTCTATATCAGAGACAGGTACGACTTTGTTATTGGCTGTAGAGATATGTCCCATCTAGAGAACTGTTCGGACTTTGAATGTCCAGTTGGATATTTTAAATGTCCAGACGCATACTGTATTCCTCAACATTATGTCCTTGATGTGAAACAAGATTGTAATACAGTGGAGGATGAAGAAATTGATAAAATTGTTCCCTGTACCGGAAATTTTGCCTGCTGGGATAGTAAAGTGTGCCTCCATCCTGACCTAGTTTGTAACGGACATCCTGACTGTCCACATAGAGACGACGAAATGGATTGCGCTTTGAAATGTGTCGAAGGTTTCCGCTGCTTGTCAGGGACAGTTACTGTATCCAGTTACAACAAATCAATTCCCCTGGACAAGTTCCCTTCGTTTGATTCAGAAACCAGATATTTGGATATGTCCGGTGTGAACTTGTTTGGTACAAATTTTGACGACGCTGAAATGCCCAAGAAGACCGTGATCATTAAATGGTCTAACTGTCAAATAGGTTTCTTAGACCAAGATTTTTTCTATAAATTATATTTTCTTCAAGAGGTAGACTTCAGCTACAACCACATTCAGATAATTGACGGCAGAAACAATTTATTTCCTGAATCTATGCACAGTCTCCGTCTGTTGAACCTGTCCTATAATAAAGAACTTGTCTTCGTGAAATATCTGAAATTTGCTGCTCTAGAAACACTGGACCTCTCCCACACGAGCCTGACCCATCTCGATGCATCTTTCCTTGAAGAGTTTCCAATCTTGAAAACTTTAGATATCAGTTATACATTTATAATTAATTTCCACGAAAATATATTTCCATCTAAACTGAACTTACAAACGCTAGATTTACGTGGACTACCAGTGGACAATTTCTATACACATTTTTTCAACGGTCTCTCTATCAGTCAACATCTGTACACTGATAATTTTGAGCTATGTTGTCCACAGATTACGGGAGAAGAGATCCCATACTACATGTGTCACGGTCCTGTCGAAGCCATTTCCTCTTGTTTTGACCTGATAGGACTCAAGGTTCAGCGTGTTCTTCTCTGGGTGGTCACACTACTTGCCACTCTGGGTAGCATGTTGATCATTGTCTACGGTGTAATCTGGGATAGGTCACCACTGCTATCCCATTATGAGCTGGTTGTAACAAGTTTAGGTATATCAGACTTTATTGCAGGGGTCTATTTGTTCATTATTGTTGTTGCAGATTACTACTATCGTGACGTTTATGTTCTCTATGACAAGACCTGGAGAGAAAGTATTGCCTGTAGACTTGCTGGCTTTTTGGCTACTCTGTCTAGTGAGTCTTCAATATTCTTTATCTTTCTGAAAACTCTGGACATATTCTTTAAAATAAAGTTCCCATTTTGGCAAATCAAGTTTTCAGAATCTGGTACAATTATCGCCGTGTTGTTTTCTTGGATTGTCGCCTTTCTTCTAGCAATGACACCGATTGTGTTCAAGTATGAAATAAATTCTTCTAACGCGATGTGTATTGGGTTACCCTTGACAACTGAACGTCTCAGTGGCTGGGAGTTTTCATTTAGCGTGTTTGTTGTGCTTAATCTATTCCTGTCTTTGACCATCTCATACGGTTTACGAGTCACCTCCCTTGCCATATCTGACAACAGAATTAGTCGAGCAGAGTCAAATGCTTGTCCCACAACGGACGAACATATCATAGTTGTCAAACAACTGTCCCTGGTAGCTCTGTCCAACTTGTTGTGTTGGTTTCCTATAGGATTCATGGGACTATTATCTCTTGGCAGACACGAGATCAACAACGATGGTTACGCCTGGACAACGGTTATTGTCCACCCAATAAAGTCTGCAGCAAACCATTTCTCTGTATGATCCCTGTCCTTAAGGACAAGTGGCAAAGGTTTAGATATGGAAGGTCAAGGTCCTAGTATTTAAATAACAGGTGTTTATTCAGCAGTGTTTATTTTTGTATAAAGTGACAAAGTTAACCGATAATTAACCTGAATTGTTTTTTTTTTATATATTAAATGTCACTGGAATACAATATGAACTGTTTGAATCTATTTACAGACCTACACTATGTTGACCAAGTCTTTTCTCTTTAAACATGCACATGATAGCGATAAAATAAATTAGCATCCAATCTGAAACGGATGAATTATCTTTTAAACTAATTAATTTCTAGCTTGTATCACGCTTTTATCATGTATATGTATTTCCATTCATTGTTTAATTATCTCTTTTACTCGTTGTTACAAAACGCACAAACTGATTTATGTGATCAGGTATTTTACTATCGATTTAGTTTTTCTACAGTTTCACCTATAATTTTGCCAGGAGTATTGGAATATAATTTCAACAATTATATAAAAGTGTTAGACATTTCGCACGATCTTTAGATATTTCTCACTTAAGTATCATCTTACAATAGTCAAGTAATTTGTGACCTCACAATACATTTGTCAGATAATACCTGATGCTCGTTTTAAACAATATTTCCCTAATACACACGCCCCTTTTATAAAAGGACATTAGTTTGTGACCTCACGTATATTAGACAATCAGTCTACAATCATCGGTATAACAGTCAATCAAACAACAGTCTTATTTTATAATTTCTTCATTGAGTGTAGTCTTCTCCTCGAAAGTTGGCTAGCATCAAGCGTCATTCTGCTCTGTCTCTTACTTTGATGGCTCAGGTTGTAATGGGCTGACTTGTACATCTTCTCATGTTACTCGTCAATGTTAGACTTGGTCTGCCTCTGTAGCTTTTAACTGTATTTTCCCTTCCAAAATTAATTTTTAATATGCTATTGTGTATTTTAATATGCCCAAAAATCACATGTCTTCTCTGAATTGTGTTTAGTAGAACTCTTTTAATTTTTAACTATTTTTAAGACTTCATAAATTGTTTTCTTTTCTTGTCATACAATTCTTTCTATTCCCCTATAAATCCACAATTCAAATGATTCAATTTTCTGTTCTGTGTTATAGTCCACTGTACGTGTTTCTGTGCCAAACAGGGATGTTGAGAAGATATAACATTTTCTTTTCTTAATTTTAGCCCCCGTGTTTTTTGTTTTGATGTTAGTATATTTTGCATGGCATTAAAACTATTTATTTTGCCATTCCTATTTTTTATAACATATTCCATCACTGGTTATATCTGTCCTAGACCAGCTAGTCCCAAAATATTGAGTGCTGACTGAACTGGACAATGAAAGTAACTAACTCTAATGTCTTACAACAAGCCAAACTTCCATCGATCATGGCAACACTTAGGATTCGTAGACTAAGGTGACTGGGCCAAGTAAGAAGAATGGCAAACAATCGTATTCCCAAACAAATATTGTATGGCGAATTTAAGGAGGAAAGAGACCACAGGGCAGACCCTTGCTGAGATATAAGGATGTTTGCAGGGCTTCCTTGAGGGAATTTTCAATAAGTGACATGAATTGGGAAAATGTGGCTGCGAATCGTAGCACATAGAGAGCAAACATAAAAATTGGCACAGCAACTTTCAAGACAGTGCTAATATCAAATTCAGAAGACAAAAGGCGCCAGAGAAAAGAGGCAAGACCAGGTACCGCAAAAAACGCCTAGCTTGTTCTGTGGATGGACCTCTCTGTCCAGGATTTGGCAAATTCAGCCAAGAGAGATGTTCAGTAAAGCAGCACCCATATGGGACACTAATGCTTTACCAAACTACTGACTTAAAATGATTGCTTGCTACCAACCGTCTGTCAAGACGCCAAAGGCCATATGGTTGGTTGCGTTCGCACCAACCGTCTGTCAAGACGCCAAAGGCCATATGGTTGGTTGCGTTCGCACCAACCGTCTGTCAAGACGCCAAAGGCCATATGGTTGGTTGCGTTCGCCCAATGATTAAAGTATTCCAGAGTATCGTAGTAGACTAGAATATTACTCTTCATCTTCCGCCCTTACAAGGACGTAGTGGACGTGTCTGCGTTGTGTTGTGGTTTTCAGTATAACTGTTATTTTTGAGCCTTTCGGCCCAACACATCCGACTTCAGCACGACACTTTTGAGTACCGGGTTGTCTTCCCTCTTCGATCCCTGCACGCTTGGCCAGACTAGACAGGTCAGTCTGTTAATGGAGGCAGCACGGACAGGTGGAGCAGGGTCTGGATGGTTTCGGTTCACCGATCCTATAGTAGCTCAGATGATATACCAATTTAGTGTTCTTAGTTATAGCTCTGGTTTTATTTGTATTAATGTTAGTATATTCTTCATTACATTAAAATTGCATTTTGCCATACCTATTTTTCTGTTTACTTTAGTTTTACATTTTCCATCACTGGTTCTAGTATGTCCAAGATAGTTGTAGCTCTGAACTGTATCCAGGTCTATTCCTTCAATTTTGATATCAACTTGTGGGTTTTTGGGTTTTAATAATGTTCATTGTTTATGATCATAGTTTTAGTCTTTTTGATATTCTTATCTAGTCTATAGTTTTTGCTTGTCATGTTTATTTCATTATGTAATTGGTGTAGATCTTTAGGATTTTCTGCCAGTAATACAGTATTATCTGCATATATTCGGTTATTGATTATCTTTCCATTAATGTTTGAGCCTGGCATCGCTGTGATGTTTTTAAAAGTTTTCTCAGTTTATATATTGAACAAGTTTGGTGATATGATGCTTTATTGTCTAACTCCTCTTTTTAAATCAACGGGTGTAGAGTTATCTTTGTTGTATCTTATTATTTTCATATTTGTTCCCAGTATAAATTACATATGAGTCGTGTATCTGTGTCATCTATATGTATATTTTAGGCATTCTATTAGTTGTTTGTGGTGTACTCTGTCAAAAGCTTTATTGTAGACTATGAAACAGGCATATATTGGTTTATTTATTTCTATATACTTTTTGATTAATGTTCTCATTCAGATTATGGCTTATTTTGTCCCACTATTTATCCTAAATACAAATTGATTTTCTAATTTAGTATTGATTTTATTCTGAATCCTTCCTTGTATAACATGTACCAACATACTTGTAACATGAGTAAATTAATCATTTCCTTCGTAACAGCCACTTAACCTTCAATCACCTTTTAAAACAAGCAAGTAAAATAGATAAACCCTTTGGTAAAGATCAAGCAACATAGAATCCCCATTTATTACAGTTTATCTGTAACCACCTTTTATAGCAGTCAAGTAGCATCTAGTACTCTTTATTGAGAGCATGTATCTACTAATCTCTTTAAAAACAGGCATGTCCTTTACAATATTCTTAAATAACAGTTAGGTAACTAATAATGTTTTTCTAATAATTTCTTTAATAACAGCCATGTTTCTTGCAATGTTCTTAAATAACAGCTAGGTAACTAATAATGTTTTTCTAATAATTTCTTTAATAACAGCCATGTTTCTTGCAATGTTCTTAAATAACAGTTAGGTAACTAATAATGTTTTTCTAATAATTTCTTTAATAAAAGCCATGTTTCTTGCAATATTCTTAAATAACAGTTAGGTAACTAATAATGTCTTTCTAATAATCTCTTTAATAACAGCCATGTTCCTTACAATATTCTTAAATAACAGCCAGGTAACTAATAATTTCTTTAATAATAGTTAAGTAATGTACCATAATCGTTAATGACAGACAGGTAACCATTAATCTCTTTAATAACAGTCATATCCCTTACAATATTCTTAAATAACAGTTAGGTAACTAATAATGTCTTTCTAATAATCTCTTTAATAACAGCCATGTTCCTTACAATATTCTTAAATAACAGCCAGGTAACAAATAATGTCTTTAATAATAGTTAAGTAATGTACCATAATCGTTAATGACAGACAGGTAACCACTAATCTCTTTAATAACAGCCATGTCCATTACAATATTCTTAAATAACAGCCAGGTAACTAATAATTTCTGTAATAATAGTTAAGTAATGTACCATACTATTTAATGACAGACATGTAAACACTAATCTATTTAATAACAGTCATGTCCCTTACAATATTCTTAAATAACAGCCAGGTAACAAATAATCTCGTTAATAACAGTCAAGTAATGTACACAACTCTTTAATGACAGGCATGTAAACAGAGAATGACCATGGGGGATAGGTAAATGTAAAGTACGAGACTTGAATGGCGTCTTAACACGCTTGTTTTCACCCATATGTCCTTGGCCACCTATCCAGAAGTGTTCGGAGACTCACGATGCATGGCTCACATTCCTCACCTTCCCAGAGTACTACCCTGGTACCCATTTCTGCCAGCGGCTGAGTCGACCGCGGAGGTATTTTATTTCTCCAAGCACGAGTACAATTCACGCTGCTTCCAGTGGGAATCGAAAACATGTTGTCCTAAAGTCGGTAGCCCAGTCGAGTGGTTTTCCCAACTCGGCTACCGAAACCCCCATGGGGGATGGGGATATTAACAACAAAAGGTGTGAGCCAAATTCCAACCAATCTAAATACAAGTCTCTACATCATGAGCAGCTGCACATTCAGAACAGCGACAGGGTAAAGAAATTACATCGAAGTTAGATCAGCAATACCCTCTATTGTTTATTACATATATTGACTACATATGAGAGCTATCCATCCCATAAGAGACAGAAGAGATTAACAAGCTGCTGGTTGCTGACGATCAAGTACTAATACAAGACAAAAATAGAAAACCTACCTCATCATCATCATGTGCCATACCGGTTGGCGTTGGCGATCATGTCCTTCCATAATCTTCTATCTACAGTGCATCGTATCAGTTCTGTTGTTGACTGTTTTCCATGCCATGACACCAAGCTATCCAGTATTTTCTCTCTTTGTCGTCTATCTCTTTCCTTTTATTTTGCCAGTTGTAACCAAGTATTCCAACTTTCCTCTTTTCATGATGTGCCCGAAAAATGTTGATTGCTTCTTTCTGATGTTTCTTAAGAGCTTCCTTTTTGTGTTGGCCTATTTGAGAACTTCCTCATTGGTCTTTTCAGTTGACCAGTGAATTTTCAATATTCTTCTGATAAATCCCATCTCTGTGGCCTCTAATCCTACAAGACCTACAAGAACACTTAAACAGATTCAGCAGCAGAGAGACTCATTATAACATGAACATTACCAGTAACAAGTCTGAAGTCATAAATAGCGCAATAGAGAAACAACAGCATAAATATAGCCGTCAGCCAATTAAAACAAATCTAGTGACAATTCGCAACCGGAATAGACACAAGATGCAACAAAGCTTGTCAAATAAACGGACAGATATCACCACTATTGTCTAACAAGGAAAAAACCCTAGAAGCAAAACGGCCATTCAACAATACAATCTTCATCGCAACATTGTGCAGACAATGGCAACATGGATAACAGGTTTAAAAAAACACTACAAAAATTAAATGTGTTAGACGAATGAAAGGAAACAACATGAGAGATAAGATCCGAAAAGAGAACTGAGTGAAAAGCTATGAATAATTCCCATCATAAAATGCATAAAGAAATAGCAGATAAAATGGTGTGGCTAAGTGATGAGGTAGAAAGTTCAACGAGCTGTAATACACGTTGGTAGAACACCAGACCCAAGGGCCGAACACCAAAAATTATGGGTTGATTGTATAATAGAAACATTAGAAAACAAACTGCCAGCAGAGGCAAAGAGAACCGCCACAAACCCGGAAATTAGAATCTCCTCAATGTTGAAAGGCACATGAGGGAGAGAAGAAGAAGTGAGCTACATTCTCTTTTACTACAACCAGGTATACTACAATGTAATTTATTACATCATCATCACGTGTCATACGGGTTGAGGTAGGCGAACATGTTCTTCCACAATTAACTATTCCTCTCTCTCTCTCTCTCTCTCTCTCTCTCTCTCTCTCTGCGATCAGGACTCAGTCAGAGTAGGATTCCAGACTGCCACATGAAGTCAGCTGTCAGGTTAAGGGTGTTGATCGTCCCCACAGACAGAACGTCACATTTAAAGTCCGCCAGATCCACTCTGGGTAATTAACTATCCAAAGTACATCGTATCAATTCTGTTGTTGACAGTTTCCCGTGCCATCATACCAAGCTATCCAATATCTTCTCTCTATGTCGCCCACAGTTTCCCGTGCCATCATACCAAGCTATCCAATATCTTCTCTCTATGTCGCCCACAGTTTCCCGTGCCATCATACCAAGCTATCCAATATCTTCTCTCTATGTCGCCCACAGTTTCCCGTGCCATCATACCAAGCTATCCAATATCTTCTCTCTATGTCGCCCACAGTTTCCCGTGCCATCATACCAAGCTATCCAATATCTTCTCTCTGTGTCGCCCACAGTTTCCCGTGCCATCATACCAAGCTATCCAATATCTTCTCTCTGTGTCGCCCACAGTTTCCCGTGCCATCATACCAAGCTATCCAATATCATCTCTCTGTGTAGCCCACAGTTTCTAGTGCCATCATACCAAGCTATCCAATATCATCTCTCTGTGTCGCCCACAGTTTCCCGTGCCATCATACCAAGCTATCCAATATCTTCTCTCTGTGTCGCCCACAGTTTCCCGTGCCATCATACCAAGCTATCCAATATCTTCTCTCTGTGTCGCCCACAGTTTCCCGTGCCATCATACCAAGCTATCTAATATCTTCTCTCTGTGTCGCCCACAGTTTCCCGTGCCATCATACCAAGCTATCCAATATCTTCTCTCTGTGTCGCCCACAGTTTCCCGTGCCATCATACCAAGCTATCCAATATCTTCTCTCTGTGTCGCCCACAGTTTCCTGTGCCATCATACCAAGCTATCCAATATCTTCTCTCTGTGTCGCCCACAGTTTCCGTGCCATCATACAAGCTATCCAATATCTTCTCTCTGTGTCGCCCACAGTTCCTGTGCCATCATACCAAGCTATCCAATGTCTTCTCTCTGTGTCGCCCACAGTTTCCCGTGCCATCATACCAAGCTATCCAATATCTTCTCTCTGTGTCGCCCACAGTTTCCTGTGCCATCATACCAAGCTATCCAATATCTTCTCTCTGTGTCGCCCACAGTTTCCGTGCCATCATACCAAGCTATCCAATATCTTCTCTCTGTGTCGCCCACAGTTTCCTGTGCCATCATACCAAGCTATCCAATGTCTTCTCTCTGTGTTGCCCACAATTTCTCTTTCCCTTTTTTTGCCACAACTCTAGCTCGTCTACTCTCCTCATCATAACGCATGTGTTTAGCCTTTCTTTTGTCTATTTCTTCCAATAACCAGTACAAATCAGATTCTGTGATGGATTGTGGAACATTTCTCAATACGAGACCTATCAATATTCATTCCTTTCTTTATTCGGCCAATGTATTATGTAATGAGCCGTTCTTGCTCTGAATTTGTTTGGTGCAAAACATTTCGACACATTATCCTGAAGCGCGGGGGTAGACACGAATACATTGACACATGAAGACCTACACAAAAACATATACAGTCTTAACAACATATATATCCGTTGCAGTAAGAACACATGAACATACATATCTAGGAAGTCAAGTGATATACAATAGTTATCAAGCAGTAGATATAAACTCAAGATACAAAAGTATTGTGTCAGATAATCGGACAGATGCCGCCAATTTTGTACAAAAAAAAAGGAAACAGCATGATAGATACGATGTCAAGTGCACAACAGAGAAAAATGTGCTGATTAATCTTTGCATTTGAATATATGAATAACAACTATATAATTTCATAACAATACAATCTTCATCTTAACGTTGTGCTACCAATGCCAGTCCTGGACCCTAGATGCAAGAACAATAAGAAAATTAATTTCTATTGAGATTAAGTGTGTCAAACGAATGAAAAGAAACAGTCTGAGAGATAAGATCAGAAATGAAGAACTGAGAAAAAAGAAAAAGGAATAGCCCCCGTCATAGAATATATAAAGAAACAACATACAAAATGTGTTGGCCCCGTGACAAGGCAGATTGATCAAAATACAGCTCAACGAACCCTCATTAAACGTTGCGAGAATACTAGACCCAAGTTCGACCACGAAAAAGATAGGTCGATAGAATATTAGAAGCATTAGCAAACATAACAGCAGGCGAAGCGAACAGAAGAGCAAAAGACCGCAAATTATATCTCCCCTCGACCCTAAAAGGCAAGTGAGGAAGGAAAGGAGAAGATGAATGCATAAATAAACACAATGTAAAGTGTTTGGGACACGTGAACAGACAGAAAGATCACAATTCAGCACAGCGAGCCTTCAACAAATGTTCTGAGAACACCAGACACAAGGGCCAACCAGGAAAAAAAAAAGATGAATAGATGGACTATTGGAAACTCAGGGAAACAACAGCAGCAGAGCCCAAAAAATGAGCAACAGATTGCAAATTATGACACTCCTGCCTCCTCCCATTTCAGATCGGTTGGTCATAATACCTCTGAAGACTTCCGTGTTACTGGCATCAACTCTTGGACCTCTGACATCAAAAGCCGATGAGAGTTGAGGACGGATTCATAGCTCGCATTGGTACTCTACAACCGAAAGGATTACATTCTTGACAATCTTTTCCTTAATCTCTGGTCTCCTCTCAAAGGCTTTACTGTATCTTATCCATATTCCTCCTGTATTATATTTACCACCTATCTTGTTTTTTCCCCCTTGCGACCTCTACCCTTCTCTCTCTCTCTCTCTCTCTCTCTCTCTCTCTCTCTCTCTCTCTCTCTCTCTCTCGCCACCCCCTCACCCTTTCTTCCCATCGTTTTGTTCGTGATCTATAGGTTAAAATCTTTCAAGTTTCCAATGTTTCAAGTATGGTTTTTTTTTTTAATCTAATTAAATACTACCTGCCCTACTGTCTATTAATCTTTAACCAGACTCTACGTTAATCTAAGCCATCGTCTTTTCAGCCATTGTTTCCGACATTTATTTTTCCTGAATCGTATATTCTGACTTTGGTTTTTTTTTATTTTAAATGTGTACAGTTTTTGATATAGCGAAGACGATGGCGTCTGATAGGATACACTGCGGAATTCAACAGAGAGTATTGTATTATGCAACAGGTCTTTTTTTGGAATCCCCAGGGCTAAAGACAAAGAGAAACACCAAGGGAATTCTTGGAGAAGACAGATGGAAGCAGAGACGAAGATGATTGGGAAGACATGGAATGGTCTCAAAAGAATGGCAAGAAACAGAACGGCTTGAAAAGTGTTTGTTGAAGACCAATGCTCCACAGGGAGCTGAGTATGTTTGTTGAAGACCAATGCTCTGCAGGGAGCTGAAAGTGTTTGTTGAAGACCTATGCTCCACAGGGAGCTGAAAGTGTTTGTTGAAGACCTATGCTCCACAGGGAGCTGACAGTGTTTGTTGAAGACCTATGCTCCACAGGGGGCTGAACGTGTTTGTTGAAGACCTATGCTTCACAGGGAGCTGAAAGTGTTTGTTGAAGATCTATGCTCCACAGGGAGCTGAAAGTGTGTGTTGAAGTTCAATGCTCCGCAGGGAGTTGAAAGTGTTTGCTGAAGACCTATGCTCCACAGGGAGCTGAAAGTGTTTGTTGCAGACCTATGCTCCACAGGGAGCTGAAAGTGTTTGTTGAAGACCAATGCTCCACAGGGAGCTGAAAGTGTTTGTTGAAGACATATGCTCCACAGGGAGCTGGCAGTGTTTTTTGAAGATCTATGCTCCACAGGGAACTGGAAGTGTTTGTTGAAGACCTATGCTTCACAGGGAGCTGAAAGTGCTTGTTGAAGATCTATGATCCACAGGGAGCTGAAAGTGTGTGTTGAAGCTCAATGCTCCGCATGGAGCTGAAAGTGTTTGTTGAAGACCTATGCTCCACAGGGAGCTGAAAGTGTGTGTTGAAGCTCAATGCTCCGCATGGAGCTGAAAGTGTTTGTTGAAGACCTATGCTTCACAGGGAGCTGAAAGTGTTTGTTGAAGATCTATGCTCCACAGGGAGCTGAAAGTGTGTGTTGAAGCTCAATGCTCCACATGGAGCTGAAAGTGTTTGTTGAAGACCTATGCTCTACAGGGAGCTGAACGTGTTTGTTGCAGACCTATTCTCCACAGGGAGGTGAAAGTGTTTGTTGAAGACCAATGCTCCACAGGGAGCTGAACGTGTTTGTTGAAGACCAATGCTCCACATGGAGCTGAACGTGTTTGTTGAAGACCAATGCTCCACATGGAGCTGAAAGTGTTTGTTGAAGACCAATACTCCACAGAGAGCTGAAAGTGTTTGTTGAAGACCAATGCTCCACATGGAGCTGAACGTGTTTGTTGAAGACCAATGCTCCACATGGAGCTGAAAGTGTTTGTTATAGACCTATACTCCACAGAGAGCTGAAAGTGTTTGTTGAAGACCAATGCTCCACAGGGAGCTGAAAGTGTTTGTTATAGACCAATGCTCCACAGAGAGCTGAAAGATAAAAGTAGAAGAATAAGATGTTCAGTTTTTGCTACATATCTGACGAATGATTATGCCGAAACGCTGTAGAATGACTTGTCTTTCTTTTAGGTTAGCTGTTCAATATAATTTTATGTTGTCATTTTTTATTTCGAAGTTACAGAAACGGCTCGCACGGTATTTATAATGTTTTATTATATTAAGTAATTCTCCTATCAAATAGTCAGAGTTTGGTTTGTGTGCTGCATTTCCCAAATTGTATGAAAGGGATAAAAGCGGCATGGCTTCATTTTTTTTATGTTCACAATTTCGTCCGATGATATATGTAAAAATATACCGATGTGAATACAACGGCTAAGTGTCAAATCTATGTGGTACATACAATATGAGTACCTTAACCAGATGAAACGCGTGCTTTAACCAATGAATCCCCGTCACTATCAAAGCTTCATGGATCTTAATATTAGCTAATTAATTACAGCAGTGACCTTTATAGCAAGCATTGTCAGCTGTGTGATGTAAACAGACAACGCAGAACAGAGAGAAACTGATGCCTATGCTTGAAAGCCCAGCCAGCCCATGTATTGTGTTATTGAGTTATTGATTTATTTGCGGGTCGTCGTCATTGCACTCCGATCATGTCCATATATGCCGAGATAACCTGGTCATGCCCTGCAACGGCCAGTGACTGATTACTCCCAGCTCTGTGCTGCTTAATAAAACCCCGTGTCGACAAAGGAACTGATGCAATGTAATTTCTTTTTATTTCATAATTTCTTGTTATTTCATGCTTTCTTGTTATTTCATAATTTCTTGTTATCTCATGATTTCTGGCTATTTCATGATTTCTCGTTATTTCATAATTTCTTGTTATTTCATGATTTCTTGTTCATGTGTCTTTGTGTGACCTTCTTACACTTGTATTACCCCACCATATTTCTCCTTACCGTGAAGTTTTCGTGTCAGCTTTTTTTAGATCCATCACTGTAATCAGATGTAATCTACAGGCCAACAAAATAGTAGCATAACAATTTGTAACTGACTGATTTTGTTTCCTTGTCTTAAATATATTCAAATATAAAACAATATAATATTGTTGTCTAGTCATGCGTGATTACACAAAGATGTGTATCCTAAATTACCAATTTCTTCAAGGACAAATACAAACACATTTGTTTATTGTAAAATAGTGTTCTTGACTTAGATAATATTACCCAACCTCGGGTAATGTCTTTTCACTAGTACTTATTTCTGCGCTACTTCTTTTCTTTTTGTCCTGGATCATGATAAAACAAGTTCGTTGTAAGCCCATTCTTTTCTTGTTCACTGCTGTGATATTACTGCATTTAGCGAATCAAAATATATTTTTTTTTTCTATATTGATATGATCACCAGTTATGTAAGTGTGGAAATCGTTGTGTATGGAATTATATATGTTATTTTCACAACATAAAGACACAACACGTTATGGTCAACTGGAAAGTATGCATTATAATTTCATACCATACATGGCATGTGCAGTCAAATAGGTGATAGAGAGGTTTCAAGGGGTATTTTTGTAAGATATACGTTATTTGTTCACTGACATTATCTCCTAGCGAGATCAGGCATGGACGCCTACCATGTCTGACTGCAATCGTCATACAAGAAATGGCATTGGTGTTAGGCATATAAAGGTATAGAGAAACAATTGAAATGCAACAGAAAAACAATTTGGATAGCGAGTCGACGATATTAGGATTCTAGTGAGAGATAGATAGACAGAGAGAGAGAGAGAGAGAGAGAGAGAGAGAGAGAGAGAGAGCAACAGAAGACATGAGTGTGTCACAACCTTTCATAAACACAGTCTTTAGTTGAGGTTATGAAGCGGGGCTGGGTGAATGGATCCACAAACGGTGTTGAGAATGTCTTTCTAACCTCCCGACGTTTATTTCTTTGTCGACATCGACGACACAAGTTAACATGTAGAAAGTGTTTGAAAAAAAGAAACATCAGTTACAAGTTTTCAAACACAACATAGACAATTGTTCTTCATCTCCATATGTATTATCTTCCATGGGGAATTCTGAAAACGTTTCTCTTCAACAGTTTAGAGCTAGTTTAACATCAGAGAGTATGTGAACACGTACGTGAATGTGTTTGAAAACCTTTGGCTAGACAAACTTTCAACAGGGGACTGAATCGCATAAATAAGATCGTGTGTTCAACAAAATATGAGATAGATTACTTCCCTTTCATGCTAACTGCCCTGCTTGGCCAGACTGGAAATGTGTGGCTTTTATTATTTGTAGAAATCGATTAATGCTATGCTGATATTATTTATCATTAAACATTATTTACTGAAAAGTCAGTATTTGTAACTCTCAATCTCTCTCAGTATTTGTTTTCTTATTTCTCTCTATCTACCTCTCTCTCTCTCTCTCTCTCTCTCTCTCTCTCTATATATATATATATATATATATATATATATATATATATATATATGTATATATATATATATATATATATATATATATATATATATATATATATATATCTCAATATTGCCGCTCCTGGCAAGACTTTCAGTAGCGTAGATAAATGGTGTAGTGATTTACAATAAGGTCTAGCCTATCTCTTTCATTCACACGACGACACTAATGACAAAATATGTCTCAATATTGCCGCTCCTGGCATGACTTTCAGTAGCGTAGATAAATGGTGTAGTGATTTACAATAAGATATAGCATCTTTCATTCAGACTGTAACATCCGACATCAGACTGACATCATTTTTTGGATACTGTAAATTTTGACTTTAATAATTCATCATCATCATCGAGTGCCATCTCCGCAATGAATGAACGACGGTTGGCTACCATGGAGCGCCATTCAGCTATGTCTTTTCTTTAATGATGCAGGTTGTCATAGGTTGATTTGTTCTTCTTTTGATGTTACTCGTCCATGTTAGTCTTAGTCTGCATCTGCCTCTTTTACCTTTTATTTTCCCTTCCAAGATTACTTTTAGTAGGTGGTTGTGTCTTTTAATATGCCCCCAAAAATCGCATTTGTCTTGTTTGAAGTGCGCTTAATAATTCTCTTTTCTTTTTTAGTTGTTTTAAGACTTCATCATTTGCTTTTTTTTCTTCCTACTCAATTCTAACAATTCTTCAATATATCCACATTTCAAAGGCTCCACTTTTCTATTATGTTTTCTTGTCTAGTGTCCACGTTTCTGCACCATATAGTAATGTTGAAACGATATAACATGTTCATATTCTTAGTTTTAACCCTGGCGTTATTTGTTTTGATGTTAATATATTTTCATGACATTAAAAATACTTTTTGCATTCCTATTCTTATCTTTATTTCAGTTTTACATTTACCATCACTATTATAGTATGGCCAAGGTAGTAGTAGTTCTGAATTTTCTCAATGTTTGATCCTTCATTTTGATATCCACTTGTGGGTTTTGAGTATTTTCTTTGTTTATGATCACGTTAATAACTAAGGAGCAAATATTTATAGAGAATAAGGGAATTATACGTGGACCAATAGAAGCAACATAAGAACACTTAAATGATTTAACACTCAACACAACTTGAATCAGCAACAACAAAATAGTAGTCATGAATATCGCAAAATAGAAACAGGAGATCAACATAACGATATAAGGCAGGCAATTAAAACAAGTGAAGGTATTTAAATATCTAGGAAGTCTAGGGATAAAAAAAACGTTTCTCCTAAAAAGTCAAAATTAAAAATGTAACAAAAAGTCAAATCATCGGGGCAACTATCACCACTATTGTCCAACATGGAAATAATAACAGAAGCGAGACGGGAACGCTGTAACACAAAGTAGTACTGCCTGTATCAGATCTGGACTGTAGACTCAACAACAACAAAATTATGAAAGTGTAACATACGGAAATTACGAAGTAAGTAAAAAGTTAAGAATAATTCTGTTATTGTTTCTAAACACTTGTTCACTGATGAAATAAATGTTTTATTATATAAATTATTTGTTTGTCAATGTGGAAATATTTCCTCCATCCAACTTGTTAATTGGAAAAAAATAAAACATTGACTGTGTCCATCTCTTGTTTTCTTCATCCCATAACCTAGAGGGTGGTTGGGGCAACACTTACAGACTTCTCCATTGAACTTTATCTAAAGTCATTCTTTGAGACCCTGTCTATTCGAGGCCTATGTACTCTCTGTTATCTCCTCATCTATTTCTCTGTTTACAGATCCTTCTTCTATCTTTAACAGTTACCTCCATAACGGCCTATGCCATGACAGGGTATACAAGACTAAACCATTTCATTTTTGGTTTTTCTTTGGTAGTTAAAGGATCATCATACAATTCGATTATTTGTGTTGTTCCTTTGGCGAGCTATCTTATTATTGACACGAGAAAGAGATGCTCCTTCGATAACATTTCATGTCCACGACTTGTACTTTATTATGTAGCACTGCTGTCAAGGGTGTAGACAAATATTGATATAACAATGTTGGGCACACGCCTGGTTTTAGAGGCACGCATATTCTCATCTTTCCAAATATGTTTTAGTTTATCAGGGCTGCTGTAGTTTGTGTCATTATAGCTGATATTATAGGTATCAGACTTTCATTGTGCTCAATTGGTCAGACGTTCTATTGTACGGATATAATGTGCTTCATTACAATCGGGAATTCCCCTAATTCGTTCTAATTTATGTCACTGCACCCATGAAAGGGCGTTGACACAAACTGTCCATGTGGTCGACCTTCATGCATGCCCTAATCGGCTGCACATGCAAAGATTCCAATAGACCTCCATCAAAAATAAAGTTCACAGCCACTTCCTTTCTCCAGCTCTATCAAAGAAAAATACATTACAGCCACAATATATGGATGTATCAACTACTTATACTCCGTATCCAATTATGTTTATTGTTGCAAGTCTACCCTATATCTTGTGACCATCTATGGCGTTATTTTTTCCTTCATCATTATCTTAATGTCACATGCGCCACCTGTTTTATTCAGTCGCTGATTCAGGTCCGTTAGTTCTTCTCTTCCTGCCATTTTATGTGCATCAGTCTGAAAAGACTTCGCATGTGGAAGATATTTCCTCTTTTTTCGTGACTTGAATATGTTGTGCAGGTTTCAGATTCACATAAAACACGTTTGATATATTAAGAGTGTGGTCTTTACTGTTAATTTCGTGTTGTTCCAGGTCCGTTATGTTAGTTTGCTGTAGGTCGTAGCTGCTTTACCAATTCGACTGTTTATTTCATCATCAAGAGAAATGGTTGACGTTGTTGTGGATCCAAGATACGAGAATTTCTGAGTTTGAAAACTGACTCAAGTGGACAATCTTTCAAAGTGATTCATACAGGATACATATCTCGTTTAACTTATAAGTACTGTTATCTGAACACAAAAAGACAGTGACAAAATATGTATGACTTGATCAAGGTTGTCGATCAGTTATTGTAGAATGGCTTCTCAATGAGCGACTAGGTGGCATCGTCAGCAAATTCTATTTTATTTTTGTTGTATTTGAACATTGGACACGTGATTATGGCCAGCCTCTTGTCGGCTATATCTCGTTACAGACAGTAGTGAGTGCATTTATCAGAGTCTCGACCCTGTACGAATTATTTCCGCTGGGATATTATCCACACCAAAAGAATTTCTATAGATTCCATTATCTGGCTTTAACTTACAACTCTGTAGACAGCCAGCTCACCAATGTTTAAGGTTTTACAAATGTTCGATCGTGTTTGATTTTCTTTATCAAATTAAAATAACACAAACTATGAGTCCATTTTCTGTCCCCAACGTTGCCGTCTTCGCCGCTATTGATAAGCTCTTAATTCGGAATCTCGCTGCAGGAAGTAATCTGACCATCAGCAGTAGCCGTAAGGAAATGTTTCAGTAAAATAAAGCGACTTAACTTCTTTTGCTTGTGATCTTTGCTCATTTGAGTGCAGTGTAAATGTGATGACCATGAACTGTGAATGAACATGAAATGTGAATGACTATGAACTGTGAATGAACATGAAATGTGAATGACCATGAAATGTGAATGAACATGAAATGTGAATGACTATGAACTGTGAATGAACATGAAATGTGAATGACTATGAACTGTGAATGAACATGAAATGTGAATGACTATGAACTGTGAATGAACATGAAATGCGAATGACCATAAACTGTGAATGACCGTGCACAATTAATTACACTTCCGCATTTTTAGATCAGCAAAAGATCAAATAATTGATATTTTGGGACACAAAGCGGTTTATTTTATACCCATATATATATATATATATATATATATATATATATATATATATATAAAACAAGCATTTAAAAATATATAAGTGTACACTTTCTTATCACTAATTAATAAAGGATCAA
Source organism: Megaustenia siamemsis (assembly GCA_032433765.1). Lineage (NCBI taxonomy): Eukaryota > Metazoa > Mollusca > Gastropoda > Stylommatophora > Ariophantidae > Megaustenia > Megaustenia siamemsis. The sequence goes on from JAVIAB010000159.1 coordinate 55,336,177, forward strand.
TAATAATTTGAAATTGAAATTTGTTGAAGTTGTTTGATTGTTAAATTTGTGAATTTGTTGAATAAGTTGAAAAATAAATAATACAATTTATTGTTTATAACATCACTGTCGCTAATTGGATAAGTTAAGATCATATTTGCACTTACATATAGTTTATTATATCTTACAGTTTTTCTTTGACTGTGAACTTTGATCGCGAAACTTGAACTTCTCCCACTTGTTCAAAAGAACAGGGATCGTGTAGAGAATTGGGTTTGCTGCTGAGTTTATGGGAAGAACGATAACTGTTGTCCAGGCAAACACGTCATCGTTGATTTCACGTCCGCCAAGAGACAATAAACCCATGAATCCTATAGGAAACCAGCAAAGAAAATTGGACAGAGCTACCAGGGACAGTTGTTTGGCTACTGTTATATATGTAGCCCTTCTTGATGACGCGTTTGACGTAGCACCAGTACATCGGTTTTTTGACATGGCTCTAAATATGGCTCTTTGACCGCAAGCTATGGCCAGACACATCAACAAATTCAGCACAATAAACACGGCAAATGAGAACTCCCAGCCTTTGAGTCGTTTAGTTGTTAAAGGTAAACCAAGACACATGGCGTTAGAGGAATTTATTTTAAAATTAAAAACAATTGGAGTCAATGCCAGAATGGATCCAAGAATCCATGACACAAGAAGTGCAACATTTTACCAAGTTTAGAAAACCTCATTTGGCCTAAAGGAAACTTCATCATTAAAAATCTATCCAATGTGATCAGGAAAACAAAGAATGTTGAGGTTTCACTGGAAAGAGTAGCCAGACAAGCAGCAAATCTGCATACACAACTGTCTCTCCATGACTTGTCATAAAGTACATATGTACCACGATAGTAATGATCAGCTGCAGCGATAATGAACAGATAGACTCCCATAATAAAGTCAGATATACCCAAGTGTGTCACGAATAGACCGTAGCCTGTTTTGAGAACTGACCTATCATAGTTTACACGAAAAACAATGACAGTCGTGTTACCAAGAAGGGCAACAACTGCGACCACCCAGAGAAGAACACGTTGAACATGAACAGCTATCAGATCAGAACAAGAGGAAATGGCGTCGTCAGAGGCGTGGCACACGTAATAAGGAATGTTTGGTCCTCTAATTTGTGGACAACATAATTCAAACCTGTCAGTGTACAGATGTTGACTGACAGAAAGTCCTTTATAGAAATCTTCATACAAATTCTCTATGGGCAGTCCACGCACGTTAAGTGTTTGTGGGTAAAAGTTGGTTGGAAACGTGTTTTTACCATCAAAACTACCGATCAAAGTAAAACTTAAGTCTAAATGCCTCAGTTTCGGTAAGCCACGAAATGTCAACTGACGTAAGCTAGACATAGCGGTATAGGAGAGGTCAAGCATCTCCAGTAACGGGAAATGCAACGTGTCGATAAAATTAAAGTGTGTGTTGTGAGACAAGTTCAAGTTACGAAGATTGTATGCCTCGAGTCCAAGAAAGCGAGAACCAACAAATGATTGCATCTGATTGTAGCTGGCATCACATTTTATGGCCATTGGGAAAAAAGTAGGAATCATTATTGGCCACAAATCCACAATTCCACAGTTAGACCAATTAACGAACACTGTTTCCGATATTAAATCATGCTCATATATTTTAAGACCAGAATAATTAATGTATCGAGATTTGACGTAATTTAGAATTTTCAAATTTGTTCCTGCAGTTGTGTAGTTAGATATCGTGACTGTCCCTGACACACATCGGAAACCTTCAGCACACTCCACTTTACAGTCTATCTCATCGTCTCGGTGTGGACAGTCAGGATGTCCGTCACAAACTAGGTCAGGATGTAGACACACTTTACTATCCCAACATGCAAAGTTTCCACTACAATGACCAGTATTGTTTAATTGTTCATCTGCTCCTGTAGGACAGTCTTCTTGTTTGTCAAGGACATAATGTTGAGGAATGCAGTAAGAACTCGGACACTTCACATATCCTTCAGTGCACGAAAAGTCCTTACAGTCCTCCAGATGAGTCATTCGTCTACAATCAAGAACAGCCCCGTACTTGTCTTTGACGAAGACACATTTTGGGGCCCAGAAACTTCGACCTAAAATATTATAACAAGTGACTTCAACTCCCGTACTCTCTCTACTCCTGTCTAATGACCTAGCTGGCCTATCACAGTCGTCAATGCTAGAGGTTAAATTATCGTTAAACACACAATTATCGTGATAGCAAATAAAAGCGCTTGTTTTGTTTCTCTTTAAATAAAATTCAGTGATATCACCAAGGTAACGCCAACACTCTTCCCAACGCTAGCACAGACACTGCAGTCAACCTTACCATCGCTAGCATAAATTAGAGGTAAGCACACACCACCGCAACAATAAAATACTTTACAGGTGTCTCTACAATGTTCCCTACCTTCATTCAATAAAAGGTCTAACTTCTGTGTCATACAAGACACCTCGTCTCTCTTGTTGCTACAGTCGTTGAGAGAGTCACAGACAAGCATGTAGGATATATATCTGTATTCTCCAGCATCGTCACCGCAGTCAAACAGGGGAAATAATTCAAATTTTGCTTCCTTTAAATATTGTGAAAAGTTCTTGCTTGCAATGTGAGTGGAGATAGACACAATGTTACCGCCAAATTGGATGAAATCACCTTTCGTTACAATTTGATTGAAACTTTCATCTCTTGAAGGTTTTATTCTCATCACGTCCATGGGCTCTAATCTGCGAGGAAAAACCATCTCAATTAAAGTAAATCTCGCCGTAGTCTCACATTCAACGTCCTTCCAACCGTCAACAAAATGACCTTCATTGCTGATACTGTTGACGTCATCCTCCTGACTGCTCCAGAGAAACTCCCAAACGACGCATGCCCGGCTTTTCCCATAAGAAGGTCGACCTGGCAGCCAATTATTTACCACTAGGGGACGATATCGATGGTTATATGTTAGAGGCCAAATAAATCTGTCACCTTCGTTCATTAAACCCCGAAAAAGACCGAGGAAAATATAAGTTGTAGAATTAATGTGTTGATTTTGAAGCTCTGTCCTGAGTCTGGCTTGAAGAAAACGCATCTCCTCCAGACTTCCTATGGATACAGGGAGCATGAAGACATGTAAATCATGTATCACACTGCTCAGACCATCTACTCCATCAATCAGTTCTGCTAACACATAACACGACAAAGAATCTCCTCCATCACTATGTTCAAAAGGAAACCATCCACATATGCATTGACCACACATTCCTATAAATAATAAATACATGCGGTATTCTACTGATTGCTCTACACTATATTTGATACCATGTATTGACTGTTCCATATGTGATCTTCCTGCAACGATAATTATTATTCTAATGTCATTGTACTGCTGCTCCATTAATTCTGGGAGTCGTTTACACCTTGTCCTAGAGATGAACTGTAACCTTCTAGAAGTATCACAGCCACGTGGCTCACGTTCTCACGCACTCCGGCCATCTCAGAAAATAAACGCTGAACAAACTGAACTTTAAGATCTATAGCCTCTTGTACATTCTCGAAGTCCTCCATCTTGCTTGTGGTGTCATTCAAGCCGTATATGACTTGACATGTTACACTGAATTGCCAAGACTTGACGTTAATGTCTGGATTAATGAACGAGAACCTGTCATAGACAGCAGCGAACATCAAATTTGAAGTTGTTTCCTTGTAACAATCTAAAAGATATTGTACCAATGAAGTTATGACCTGCATTTGATAATTCGATCCAAATGTAGCCTCGTTGTCGTATAAAAGAAACAAAATGTCCATCTTTCCTGTAGAACAATTCTCTCGAGGAGAGTTTCCCCATTCCCGTCCAGCAATTTCTGTAAAATAAAAAGTTCGTGAATTTATTGTCTTCTTGACTTTTATATGTTTAAACATATCAATAAATGTTTGTTAAGACTTCAAATTAATCTCGAAAGTCGCTGTCATCTAAGATTGTGTACATTTGACTAAAGTCTCATTGTTTATGCCAAGGTGATGGATGCTGCACATTTCCGTGACCTTCAATTCTCTGCTCTCATAGACGTTGGATTGTAACCGTGAATGATGGCACATGCATTTTGGATCATATTTAAGCGAGGACATAAGACAAAGTAACGACAAGACAAATTTAACGTAGGGACAACTACGAGACCAAGTTGAGGAATAAACCGCCGTAATTAACCAAAAGTTTAAAAACTTAGAATGACCATGGCTGTCTGTAAGGAATGTTGAACTCACAAACTTAAGGCTAGTCACATGGTGACAGGTGGTACTGGGATGGTCACCTTGGAGTTAAGAGAAGAATAGTGTAGTATTGGATATCATTTATCTGAAGAAAGAAGAGTTAGCCAGATGGTACCTATATACAAAGAACAGGAAAAAGTCCTTGTTTAGGAAGGTCACGTCCAGCTCAGAAAGTAACAGATGTGTGAACTTGACCGACCGAACTCTGGGAATTTCCAGGGCTTGGTTCTGAAATCTGTCACAATGAGTGGACAAAGAGAAGCAGGAAGCCAGGTTAATTTTCGGTCAAAAGAAAGGAGTATAAAGTTAGAGGGTTGAACTATAGAACTAGCAGATAGACACACAGTAGAGACCGATAGGCACTGAGGTAGTCACAGGAGACTAGAGTAGTTAGCCACGGAAGACAGACATGGCAAGGAGAGATAGTCCAGTGTAAGAACTCAGTTAGCAAATGGAGAAAGTTAGAAACAGAAGACACAAACGAAAGAGAGTTAGATAGAGAGACAGCTAGAGAACCCAGTGTCGGTATACGGAGTTAGAGCAGTGAATCAGTGAGTAGACCTTCATTAGAATAGCTACTATACGAATAGCTGAGGTATAGCAGCCACAGTGTTTCAGCGGCCAAGGCAGTGGATAGATTGAACAATAATTTACAGAGACGATAAGCAATGTTATAGCCTGATAAGTAAAAAAGTAAAGTACCCCCGTCACGCCAAGTGGCGTATAGGGAAATATGGTGTTAGTGACCCTATATTTTACAGACCTTCAGCACATGATTTTTGGGGTAATGTGGTCAGTATTGCGCCGTGCTGCTTTACTTTCCCAGAAAAAAATCCGGTACCCATTTAAGGCTGGGTGAACCCGGAGGCCGTCGGTTGGGATCGAACCCTACCCCTTGTCCGTGGTAGTCCAGTTCACTAACCACTGAGCTATCGCGGCTCCCGTTATAGCCTGATAGTGTATAAATATATATAATAATTTATGACTGCATTTTTAATGCATCCAAGTGTGTCCAGTCTAGAATTTTGAGTGTGTCATATACCAAGTAATTCGTCAATGCACGATTACATGACTATTACTACACTACACTACACTACACTACACTACACTACACTACACTACACTACACTACACTACACTACACTACACTACACTACACTACACTACACTACACTACACTACACTACACTACACTACACTACACTACACTACACTACACTACTTTACACTACACTACACTACACTACACTACACTACACTACACTACACTACACTACACTACACGACACTACACTACACTACACTACACGACACTACACTACACTACACGACACTACACTACACTACACTACACTACACTACACTACACTACACTACACTAAACTACACTACACTACACTACACTACACTACATTAGATTTCCTTCCTCATAAAAAATCTTCATTAAAATAATGCATGAATGAATGAAATGTAGGTTTATGTACGAAGGGCAGCTTAGAGAATCATTTGAAATAAGAACATGTGTAAGGCATGTATGTCTTCTATCTCCAATGCTGTTTCTACTGGTCATAGGTTGGATTATGAAAATAACTCATAACAACATCAATAGAATCCAGTGGTTACTTACCAAGCAACTTAATGACTTATACTTTGCAGATGACATAAGTATTCTACCACATAATCATTAACATATGTAAGCTAAAATGAGCATACTTGATGAGAGATCCCGATAGTTGGGACTGAAAATAAATAGAAGTAAGACCAATATTGTGAGAATTAATGCACTTAGTCACTAGACAAATAACAATAGGAGAAATACCTCAACTAGACGACTTGCAATCTTACATATATTTGGGCAGTAATATATATATAAAGAGGGAGGGACAAAGAATGTTAACAAAATAAGGATATCAGAAGCAAGAGGTGCATTTCTTACACTAAGAAACATATGGAAATGCAAAGAAAATAGGTAAAATTAAAACATTAAAAACAATTGTCAAATCCAATGTTCTTCTTCTACCTTTTTAGCTCCCATTGGAGCATAGGTCTTCATCAAACACATTCCACGTCTTTCCGTTTTTTGCCATTCTTTAAAGATCATTTCATGTCTTCCCCATCATCTTCATCTCTGCTTCTATCTGTCTTCTCCAAGAATTCCTTGGTCTTTCTCTTTGTCTTTTCCCCTGGGGATTCCAAAAAGGACCTGTTGTGTAATACTCTCAGTTGGCTTCCGTAGTTTGTGTCCTATCCAGCGCCATCGTCTTTGCTGTATCTCTTTATCCACTGGTATTTGACTGGTACATTTCCATAATTCTATGTTAGTGATTTTGTCCTGCCATTTCCATCCTGTTATTCTGCGTAAGCATCCATTAATGAAAGTCTGTATCTTCGTGGTTGTCAATTTTATTGTTCTCCATTTTTCACAGCCATATAATAGGACCGCCTCAATATTTGAGTTGCAAATTTGTATTTTTGTATTTAACCTAATTTCTTTGAATTTTCATATGTTTCCCAGTGCAATGAAAGCTCCTATTGCTTTTGATATCCTTATTTTGGTATCATTTTCTGTTCCCTCCCTCTTATCTATATTACTGCCCAGATATATGTAAGATTGTACATCTAATAGAGGTATTTCTCCTAGTTTTATTTGGTTATTGCCAACTGTATTAATTCTCATAGTGTGGGTCTTATCTCTAATAAACTTCAGTCCTCGCTGTTGTGATCTTTCATCAAAGTATGCTCATTTCATCCTGCATCTGTTGATGGCTGTGTGATAGGAGAGGTATGTCATCAGCAACGTCTAAATCATCAAGTTGTTTGGTCAGTGACCACTGGATCCCATTTCTGTTGTTTTGAGTTATTTTCATAATCCAATCTATGGCCAGTAGAAAGATAAATGGGGACAGAAGGCATCCTTGCCTTACTTCTGTTCTTATTTCAAAGGCTTCTGTAATCTGTCCTTCATGCACCACACTACATTTCGTTTCATCATACATTGTTTGTATCAGGTTAATAAACCGTAATGACTCAGCAACTTCCAAAGTATTCTTCTGTCTAAACTATCAAATACCTATTCGTAATCTATGAATCCAATATAAAGTGGGGATTTTAGTTCTAAACTTTGTTCAACTATTATACGTAGAGTAGTTATTTGATCAGCACATGATCTGTTCTTCCTAAAACCTGCTTGTTCATCTCTCAAATGTTTCTCTATGAACTCTTTTAGTCTCTCCAGAATGATTATGCTTAATATTTTTCCCTGGCACTGATAGTAGCATAATTCCCCTATAATTTGTGCACTCATATAAACTTCCTTTCTTTGGTAGTTTGATCATATAACCTTCTTTCCAGTCTTTAGATATTTCTTCCACCTCCCAAATCTAATGTTGAGTCAGTACTATTATATGGCTGTGAAACATGGAGAGTAACACAAAATTGCAATCATTATGATAAAGATCTTCATTAATGAGTGATTGCACACAATAATGGGAAGGAAATGGCAAGACAAAATCACTAACATAGAATTATTGAAAAACTGTAAAGTCAAATACCAGTGGTAAAGAGACACAACGAAGACGATGGCGTTATATAGGAAACACACCGAGGAAGCTAATTGAGAGTATTACACGACACACTGTTTTTGGAATTAACAAGGGAAAAGACAAATACCAAAATATTCTTGGAGAATACAGATGGAAGCAGATAAGAAGATGATGACGAAGACATAAAGTTATCTTTAGAGACAGGCACGAAACAGAACGGCTTGGAAAGTGCTTGTTGAAGACCTTTATTCCATAGGAAGTTGAGAGGTAGGTGAAGTTTACAATTACTGGGCAAATGTTGTGCTTATCCCTTCTATATCAACGGTTTTAATAAATATATTACAATTATGAATATGCTATCTTTTCTATTCGTTTCTTTCTGGTAATTACATTATTAGCGTTATCCCTCGTAGTTTTCGTCTGTCATCATCATCATCAAGTACCGGGCCTACTGGCGATGGTGATCATGTCTCTCCACATCATTCGATCTCGGCAGCTATTTATAATTTCTGTTGTTGACCTTCTGCCAAGCCATTCTCTTAAGCTGTCTGTTATTTTTTCTCATTGCTTCCCTCTATTTCTTCGTCCCTCAATTTTTCCAGTTGTTACAATATATTCAGGTTGTTCTCTTCTCATTACATGGCCAAAAAATGATGATTGTCTCTTCCTAACATTGGAAATTAGCTCTTTTTGCTTTCACCCTGTTTTATTTGTTGAAACATTCCCAATTGGTTTCCAGTTCTTATGGCCGCTGTTTGTTGCCAGTTCATGTTTTTATTATTCTTAGATCTTTGCTGTCTATGTTTATGCTTTCTAAAATGTTCATTATTTCTTGGTGCTTTTTTTTTTTTTTGTCAAATGTCTGGTGTAATCTATGAAACATTGGTATAGATCTGTTTTCACCTCTATGGCTCTTTCTACTAAAGATCTTATGACATAACTGGCATTGCTTGTTCCTTTATCTCTAACAAAATCACACTGTTCATCGCTAATTTCTGGACTGATTTTGTTTCGCACTCTTCGCATGATGATTCTTAGTAATATCTTAGTCATATGACTCATAAGGCTTATTGTGCGATGATTATCGCATTCAATCGCGCCCGATTTCTTTGGTAGGGCTATGAATATTGATTTGAGCATGTCGTCTGGTATATATCCGCTGCTGTAGATATCATTCAATATTTTTGTTATTATTTCTATTCCAAAATCACCCATGGCTTCAATCTCTTCTTTAGTTATATTATCTGGTCCAGGAGCTTTGCCTGCTTTCATATTGCGCAATGCGTCTTCCACTTCTTCTCTGAGTATTTCTGGTCCTTCTCCATTATCCTTAATATTTACTTCCGTTCGTTCATCATTATAAAGATCCTTAATGTATTCTGTCCATCGTTCCCTTATGTTTTCTTGATCAATCAATAGTTCTCCTTTCTTTGATCTTAAACATCCAGTTTTTGATTGCGCTTTTCTTCCTGTTAATTCCTCACTTTGTATATAGCTTTAGCATCTCCTTTTTGTTGCAATTCAATTTATTAACATCTATCTTTTAGCCATGCTTCTTTGCTTCATTACATTTTACTACAGTTTCTTTATTTAACCTCTTATACTCATCTTTATTTTCTTTATTTGTTCTTCTTGTATCCATTAGCTGCAAAATATCATCTGTCATCCATTTCCTTGAATTTGTCCTCACTGGTGGTATGAACTCTTTTGATGTTTGTTGCATTGACTCGTTTAGCATTTCCCACTGTTCATCAATGCTTTGTATCTTCTCTATTGCATTGTACCGGTTCTGAATTGTGATTTTATATTTGTCTTGCAGCTTCTTGTCTGATTTTAGTAAATCTAAATTTAACTTGATGTTAACTGAGGCTCGTTTTTTTATTTTTTAAATTTTACTCTAAACTTTCCCACAACTGGTACATGATCACTATTGCAATCTGACCCTGGTCTAGTTTTCACACACACCAGACTGTTTCTATATCTATTGCTTATCATTATATAATCAATTTGATTACGTGCATTGTCTCCTGGGCTTTTCCATGTCCACAGACGTCTTGGCTGTTGCTTAAACCAGGTGTTTCCTATCATCATGTTGTGTGTTCTTGCCCATTCAATAAGTTTCTCACCTCGTTCATTCCTCTCGCCTAAGCCATAATGACCAACTACTTCCTCAACTCTTTCCTTACCTACTTTTGCGTTAAAATCCCCTAGAACTATGGTGTTTTCATGTGGTTTGCATTCATGAAGTGCCTCATTTAACTCGTCGTAAAATTTATCAATAGTTTCATCTAGACTGTCTGCTGTTGGTGCATATTCTTGTATAAGATTTATGTCTATTGGCTTTACATTCAATTTCACTAAAAGGACTCTGTCAGATATTGGGTAAAAGTCTTTCACTGTACTTGCCCTTTCTGCATCCATGATGATACCTACTCTGTAGGAATGTCATAATGTTGTGTCGCAAATAATGACGGATGTTAAAAAGGAAAAAAAAGAGTATCAAAAAATATCAATGTGTAGAGTGTGTGTCAGACATTGCAGAGAATGAGCCACGACAGCTGAAGGAATATAGCTTCAGATTTAAACTAGGTTTTGATCCGTTTTCCTTCGATTAATCGTTGAGTTATGTCGCTCATAACAGCGAGTGCACACGTTGTCCAACTTTTGACAAGGAAGCTATGACAGGACATGAAGAACTACGTGCCTGTGTTGTGTTTGATCCGAACAACATAATTATATATACATATATATAATGTGGTGTCTCCGCAATATAATGCACATTAAATGGCAGGACAAAATAACCAACTTAACTGTCCTGCAACGTGCTAAGACCCCAACAATCATGTCGATGCTCAGAAGTCGAAGACTAAGATGGCTGGGACATGTTCAACGAATGGAAGAAAAGCGCATCCCTAGGCAAATACTAAATGGTGAACTAATACACGGAAAAAGACAAATCGGCAGACTAAACTACGATATAGAGATATCTGTAAATCATCTCTGAAAGACTTCTCCATCTGTGAAAATGACTGGGAAGATCTGGCAAGTGATCGCGCATCATGGAGAGCATGTATAAAGAACGGTATAACAACATTTGAGACTGTGCTAAGACAAAACCTAGAAGAGAAAAGACTCATGAAAAAGGATGGAAAACCCTGTGGACCAGCGAGCCTCAATTGTTCATTAAGTGACTGCGTGTGTTTGTCAAACATCGTTAGAATTAGCCACGAAAGAAGCTGTTCGACAAAAACAAAACCTCAAAAAATACACAAAAGCCTTCGCTAGACCGTCTGACAAGACGAAAAGGGCCATACATATACATATATATATATATATATATATATATATATATATATAAGTAAAGTACCCCCGTCACGCCAAGTGGCGTATAGGGAATATGGTGTTAGTGACCATAAATTTTACAGACCTTCGGCACATGATTTTTAGGGTAATGTGGTCGGTATTACGCCCGTGCCGCTTCACTTTCCCAGAAAAATATCCGGTACCCATTAAAGGCTGGGTGAACCCGGAAGCCGTCGGTGGGATCGAACCCTACCCCTTGTCCTTGTAGTCCAGTTCACTAACCACTGAGCTATCGCGGCTCCCATATATATATATATATATATATATATATATATATATATAAGGATATATACACAAATCTAACTGTTTGGCTATAATATGCTAGATACTAAGAAAGAAAAATGGCCACTTCCCTGCGGTCCACAGCTTTGTCAGCTTTTTCACTGAACTAAAATAGGTTGGCGGGCTTACCAAATATAGATTTCAGTGGCCAGACAGTCAGGAACTAAAATAGGTTGGCGGGCTGACACAATATAGATCTCAGTGGCTAGGCAGTCAGGAACAAAAATAGGTTGGCGGGCTGACAAAATATAGATCTCTGTGGCCAGGCAGTCAGGTGAGAGATAAAAAGGAAGGGTTAAAAAAATATTGAAAGGTTGGTACAAGATACGTATAAACTATGTACTTCTAACTATGTGTACATAAGAAACACATTGCTAAAAAGCATGTGTACATAACCATACATGCGTCCAAGCATAAGTGTGCATATATTGCCACAAAGCACACACAAGGAAACCCGAAGATGTCCAAATGTGCCAATACATATGCAGGAATATATCATCATCATCATCGTGTGCCTTCTCCGCAACGAAGGTTGGCTACCATGGATCGCCATTCTACTCTGTTTCTTGCTTTGATGGTGCAGTCTGTCATAGATTGACCTGTCCATCTTTTGATGTTACTCGTCCATGTTAGTTTTGGTCTGCCTCTGCCTCTTTTACCTTGTATTTTTCCTTCCAATATTACTTTTAGTAGGCTGTTGTGTCTTTTAACATGCCCCAAAAATTTCATTTGTCTTGTCTTAATTGTATTTAGTAGCAGGCATATATACATATATATGTATGCATGCGAGCGAGACATCCAATGAAGGACAGATTCCAAAATCTTGCATTGGGACGACTTAAGAGAAGCAGCTTTATCCACCAAGCCAAGCGTATTAGTAGAACAACAACAAACACCAGACATGCAAGAGTGTTAAACCCCTTCTGCCCATACCAGAAACAGACTCCCTGGGCAGATGAATCAGGATTATCAGTTCAAATACGGACAGAAGTGAAAGGAATAGTTGACAAAGAGGAACAAAATAGTCTACAGCGAAAAACAATAGCTCTCAGTTTCCTGGATGAAGAATACCCACAAGACCTATGGATTCGTGTGTACACAGATGGATCAGCACAGAATGCAGTAAAGAATGGGGGAGCAGGTGCATATATAGAGTACCCAAATAACACTAGGGATATGGATAAAATAGCAACAGGGAAATATTGTCACAATTATGATGCAGAAATACAAGCAATAAAGTTGGCAATAGAAAAACTGCTGAACAGTAATCTTAACCCACAGCCTGTAGTGTTTTTGACAGATGCAAGATCAGTACTCCAGGCACTACAATCCAGAAAATTACCACATCTGCAGACCTTATTGACTGAACTCTGCAAGCACAACAGGGTTGCCCTGCAGTGGATCCCGTCTCACTGTGGAATACCAGGAAATGAGAAAGCAGATCAGTTGGCAAAGGAAGGTTCAACAGGCACACAACTAGATACACCAGTTACATACCATCATAAGAAACAGATAATCAAATCAATCAGAGGACCACAAGCCCCAAATCAGGATGCCTTTCATAATATGGATAGATATGAACAAGTTATCATTATACGCCTAAGAACAGGACACAATCGACTCCATAGTCACATGTATACAAAATTCAAGATCGGCACATCAACTACTTGTACATGTGGACAGGCACCCCAGACTGCTGAACACATACTTCAAGACTGCACTGAATATGTAGACTGAGGAAAATCCATTGGCCCATAGATACAACACTACAGACAAAACTATATGGGCCACTGCAAGAATTACAAAAGACAGTACAATTTATACAGGAAACGACATTGCAGATATAGACAATACTTCAGGCGAACGAAAGATATATATATATATATATATATATATATATATATATATATATATATATATAATATATATATATATATATATATATATGTTCAGTAACGCAAGGGGGTAAGAAATGTGTGGTAGGTGCCCTATGGGTATGAGAGCTATATGTTCATACCTTGGGCGGACAGCGAACACAATTGAACAATTGAATTGAGACAGCGAACACAATTGCACAAATGAATTGAGACAGTTCTCAAGAATGAATTGGTCGCGATTGCTGGAGTGACACGAGACAGGTCCAGTAACTTGCATGTCAGGTTTACCACTATGACCAGGGAAGTTGAAGTGGGCAGACACCGAGTCTGCCAGTCCTTTGTTAACATCACGAAAATGTTCACAAAGTCTATTACTCAGGTGTCCACCATTCTCTCCCACATACGTCATCTGGCAATGCTTACATATTACTTTAGATCTATGTGTCTGTTCTCGAATGTCCCTTTTGATATCCAATGAAGGCTTCTCAAGTGTATCCGTAATCTCATATACGCCACCATCTTCAACGCTTTCTAAAGACAAGTATTTGCCCATAGGCCGACGTTAAGTTAGGATCATTGAACACTTATATATCGTCTAAAGTGTTTCCAGCACTCCTGTCAAATCCAATTGAAGATCTTCAGGCTAGCAAACCTGTGATGTCGTCCACCTTACCGACATCGTCTTTCTTCTTCTGACACCCACAGTTGGTTCGCACTAGAGAACTGGCGCCCAGTGTTGGTACTCTCAAGCCGAGAGGTTTACAACTATTTTCTTTAATCATTAGTCTCTTTTCTCATTCTTTCCTGTGTCCTATCTTTATTCATTTCTTCTTTAATACCTATCCTGCTCTTCTTCCCCCGGCAACCCCAGTCTTCTGTCGTTGCCTCTTTTTCTCACCTTCATCCCACCTTATGGAACCCCTCATTTATCCATCCTCGTATGACCCACCTTTCCAATTTTTGTTTACTTTATACCTTCTTCTGGTCCAAGTAAATACTATATGTCCTTCTGTCTATTGATCAAGTGAATCCCAACAACTACGTTAATCTTAGCTACCGTTTTTTTTGTCCACTATTTTTCATTTCAGTGTTTTGTCGTTCGTATTTATATTGTTTTTTAAATAGTATTTGTTGATCTTTGTATGTTTTTGTTTTGTTTTGTACCTTATGAATGTCTTTGTCGAAACAACGTAGTCTGTCTTGTTTCTCTATTAGTTTAGCTGTTTAAAACAATTTAGGTTATTTTACATGTCATAAGCATTTTATATATTTGAAGTCTCACATATGTTAATCTTTAAAACAATGAAATACATAATAGTATACATAATAAAACACCCAATTTCTGCAAACGTCCGCGCTCCAAAAATCTCTCTCTGCGATCAGGACTCAATCAGAGTAGGATTCCAGACTCTCACATGAAGCCAGCTGTCAGGTTAAGTGTGTTGATCGCCCCCACAGACAGAACATCACAAATATAGTCTGCCAGATCCACTCTGATTGAACACCCGTTAAAACGTTGCACTTGTGTTCTGCGCCAGTGGCCCAGTGCATCCGATTTCATCCAGCATTTTATTCAGGTTTGGATTCCTTAGCCTTTGATTGTCCCCAATCTTCCTGCAAGGCAGCAGATGATCTTTCTGAAGGGGGACTCTGCCCTTATATGGTCTGCCCTCCCAGGTTTACGAGCACCATCTGCCCGAGTCACTAGAGGTGACTAACACAGACATGCACACACAAAGATATGAGATGTGATCAACACAGACGTGCACACAACGATACGAGGCATGGCCAACACTAACACACATCAAGATATATGACCTGGCTAACACAACCATGCACATAAAGATATGAGTAATGACTGACATAGACATGCACACACAAAGATATGACACATGCCTAACATAGACATGCAAACAAAGATATTAGACATGACCACATAGACATGCACACACAAAGACATGAGATGTGACTAACATGGCCATGCACACACAAGGATATGAAATGTGACATACACAGACATGTACACACTAAGATATGAGATATGACCAACATAAACATGCACACAAAGATATGAGATATCACTAACCCAAAAATGCACACACAAAGATATGACACATGAAAAACACAGGTACATACTAAGATATGACTAAACACATACACACATAAAGATATGAGACATGATTAACACGGACACACGAGACACAGGCCCTGATTAACTGTTCACAGGTTTCGTTCAAACAGTTGTCCGGAGATTTGAGAGTGCAGTCTGATCCGTAGTACGTTTCCTTGTACGTACAGTCTGTACTTTCCAGGTCACATATGATGTCAAAGCCATCAGAACACGTATGTTTGCACTGTCACTACAGGTGTAGCCAGGACGTTTACATTGTAGGCATTTTCCGGATGATTTTCCTCACATAAAGGACAGATACTAAGACAAGGCCCGGAGCAGTCGTGTCCATAGATCCCATGTGAACAGTTGCCGTGACACGTACCGATGATGAACCCGTAGCCTTTGCAGCACCCACTACACACTGCTCAAAACGACCAAGAATGCCCATCCAGACAATAGGTGTCTGTAAATGTTTGCACCTCACTCACCGTCAGTGTACTGTCGGCCTGCGAAATGGTCGATGAGAACTCAATCTTAATGTGTGCCATTGTTGCTTGTGTGGTGACTACAATAGTGTTCATAGAAATGTTTTAGTATGATATATCATTATACTGGGACACTACACCGCCACTGTCAGAGAAAGCCTTTAGAGTGGCATTCTTTACCCGAATCATAGTGCTAGCTCGATGATAAATTCGAATGGTGTGAGTCTTCTGGGGCGTGGCAAAGTTCAGATACCAGTAAACAGAATTGGTTCCACTTCTCAATTGTGTGTGTGTGTGCAGTCATTGTTATAGAGATTGGTCTTTGTTTTGCCATTAACTGCGGCCTCTGGTTCACATCCGTCTCCTGTATAGCAAGCATTGCATGTGTCGGTCTGGTTTGTGTTATGTTTGATAGCCACATTCCGACCCCCGCCAATGTAGATGGAGCAGGTATTTTCAACTATCGCCCATTCAATCCGTAACTTGTTGATCAGACCAGCCCCAGAGCAAAAGACATCAATCTCGTGCGAACTAACTACAAACCTTGATTCATTGTTATATGAGACAGAACCATTTAGTTTAACCGTGAAACTGTCCGGATTTGTTAAGTCATTCACATTAATCCTAAACCAGGAGAACGACAAAGATTGATTGAGAGTTGCCTCAACTGATGTAGAATATGTGTCCGGATTACATGTGGTGTCGTTGTTATCAAACAGGAAAGTAGGATCATATTTTTGGGTGTATTTGTAAACGAGATCCAAGTACTGACACTGGGGTCCGAAATATTCGCGCTGACAACTGTCATTGTTTGGGCATGCCCTTGTTGATTTGTCACAAACTGAGTCATTATAGCTCCAAAAATGAGTCATACTTAAAGTGGATATAAATTTTATTTAGTGAAAATTAAGCCGCAAATCAAGACTAGACTGCATTAATCCCTTTCGTCAGCATTTCTGACTATAGAAGCTAGTGTAAGCTAATTAATAACATAGACGGAAATCCGAATAAATTAGGCTAAATACAAAAATAAACATGTTTATATTCAATGTTAAGTAAGTCCTATTGTAGGGTTGGGAACATAAGGGACCAACATAAATGACAATCGTGAAGATGCATACCTTTATTAATCAATTATTTTTACTCCAAAAAAAAAAGAATGAAATTTGCATGACAAAATTTCATCATCATCGAATTCCGTCTGCGTAACGAAGGTTGGCTACCATGGAGCGCCATTCTGTCCTGCCTTTTGCTTTGATGGTGCGCAGGTTGTCATAGGCTGATTTGTTCATCTTTTGATGTTACTCGTCCATAATAGTCTTGGTCTGCGGCTACCTCTTTTACCTTGTATTTTCCCCTCCATGATTACTTTTAGAGGGCTGTTGTGTCTTTTAGCATGGCCCAAAAATCGCATTTGTCTTGTTTGAGTTATGTTTAGTAGTTCTCTTGTCATTTTAGTGTTTTAAGACTTCATCGATTGTTTTCTTTTCTTTCCATCCAGTTGAATTATTTCTTCTTATATATCCATATTTCAAAGCTTCAATTCTATGTTCTGTTTCTTCTCTTATGTCCATGTTTCTGCACCATATATGAATATTGAGAAGATGTAACATTTGGCTATTCTTAGTTACTGGTGTTTATTTTTTTGTATGTTAGATATTTTTCATGATATTAAAATTACTTTTTGCAATTTATATTTTGTTTATTCAGTTGTACTTATCCATGCACTGAATTGTAGTGTGTCCAAGATAGTTTTAGTTCTGAACTGTCTCCAGGTCTATTCCTTTAATTTGATATCACCTTTTGGGTTTTGATTATTTTCTTTGTTTCTAATCACAGTTTTAGTATTTTGATATTCACATCTAGTCTATTTTTAACATTATTTTTTCATGATTCATGGCTCTGCCATGGTGTCTAGAAATGGAAACAATGGAAAACACACAAGATTTAAGAGGGATGCACACAAAAATAAAGAGACTGACTATTAAAAATAAAATAAAGACACCATAAAGTGGATGTATTTGGAACAACAAATGCAAAATGCTAACAGAAAACAAAGATGCAATCTATAGATGGCCGAGGAATATATGACATGCCTATTTTATAACGAAAGTAATAAAAAATATAAAATTGACATCGGGCTATACAATCTTTTTAATCGAAAGTGGACAAAAGCTATACAAACAATGACAAATGGAAAAGCAGCAGGACCTCACATCAATAACCTAAGATATGCTGATGATACTGTATTCATCCTCTTCTACCATTTAGCTCCCTGTGGATTATACGTCTTCAACTCACAATTTCCAAGCCGTTTGCTATTTGCCATTCTTTTAAGATCATGTCTTGTCTAACATTATCACCTCTGCTTCCATCTGTTTTTCTACTAGAATTCCTTGGCCTTCCTATTGTCTTTTCCCTCGGGATTCCAAAAAAGGGCCTGTTGTGTAATACTCTCAGTTGGCTTCCGCAGTGTGTGTCATATCCTCGCCATCCTCTTCGCTCTATCTCTTTATCCACTGCTATTTGATTGGTTTATTTCCTCATAGTTCTATGTTAGTGATTTTGTCTGCCTTTTCCATCCTTTTATTCCGCCCACTCATCTATTAATGAAGGTTTTTTATCTTCATGATTGTCATTTTTGTTGCTATCCACTTTACACGACCATATAATAACACTGACTTGACATTGGAGTTGTCAATATTTATGTTGTATTTAACATAATTTTCTTTGCACTTTCATATGTTACCCAAGTGCGACAAATGCACCTCTTGCTTTTGTCATCTTTATTTGGTATCATTTTTGTTCCTCCCTATGTTGTCCATAGTACTGCCCAGGACATATGCAAGAGTGTACGTCTATAGATGTTTCATAAGTCGTGCCCAACTTCAAAAAATCAATATCTTTTAAACGGCTTTTTGTAATTTTTTCAAAATTTGCAGTATAGTTATAATGATTAGAACCCAACAGGGAATTAATTTCATTAAAAACAAACATTGGTTATTATTATTGCTTTTTTGAATATATATAAATTTATAACGACCCATTGATGTAGTCAAAACATAGTGTTTACAGTATTTAAGTTAAAAATAGCGATTACAAATCCATACACGCTCAAATTTACGATTTTGCACGCTTTCCGCGTGAGTTGTCTGACACAATAGACACTTGTAGTAAACACGAGACATTGTGTGTTCCATTTCCGTAATTCAGCAGCGGCGTAACGTGGAACAATAACATTTATCATGGAGTCTTAAAATGAAATTGTGCAGTTTACAAAACATCGCAATAAAAATGTATGACTATTTTTTGCAAAGAGGCTAAACGAGGAAGATTATTCATTCTTTAGAAAACCCTGAGAATAGGACACGACAATTTTGATTTATCTAAACGGTCATTTAATCGCTGGATTCAAGCACGTGACGTCAATGTTCAAAATATACAAAATCACAAGGAAGAGCGCAAAAATGTTGGATAATTTCAACAGTGAACATATTAGAAGTGAAATTCGCAAAATGCTGGGGTATGAATGAAACTGTTACAATAAGAAAATAAAAGTATCGCTGAAAAGAACAACAGTATTGAAATATCAAAGTCTACATTATGGAGGAATGTGAGAGCTGCAGGCTTTACATTCAGAAAGTATTCCAATGGACGAAACATCATCTGTGAGAAGCCACATATAGTAGTCATGAGAAGCAAAGTACTTACGTGAAGTAAAAGAGGTGCGCAAGCAAGGTTATGATATTGTGTACTTGGATGAAACCATGGATCAATGCTCACCACACTAACCAAAGGGAATGGCAGTCATCAGATGGAAAGATTAAGAGATAATACTAGCAGCAAAGGACAGCGCTTGATAATTGCTCATGCAGGTAGTCGACAACATGGACTAATACAGAATGCAGAGCTCATTTTTCTTTCAAAATCCATAGACATCGGGATTATCACTCTGAGATGAATGGTCACATATTTAGACATTGGATTGAAAATTCTGTTCTCCCAGCACTAGATCGACCATCTTGCCTAATAATGGACAATGCAGCGCGTACCACAACATTGTTGCACTTGAAATAAAGTCCCGACGTCATCCAGTACAAAAGATGCTATTAAGATATGGCTCACAAGGAGCACATACAATTTAATAACATGTACTTAAAACCTGAATTACTATCTCTAGTAAAGCAAAAACAGAGGACAAAGATTTTTCAAATAGATAAGATTATCCAAGAGGCACGGTCATAAAGTTTGAGGCTGCCACCTTACCATGCTCATTTAAATCCAATAGAACTAATCTGGGCAAAATTAAAAGGACAAGTGGCAGATGAAAATACAACATTCAAAATATGCGATGTAAAGACTCTTGCTAATCTCGCTTTATTAAATATAGACAAAGATATTGGGCTAAATGTGAAGACACGTCTTAAAACAGGAAGAGGAAATATTGGAAAAATGATGGTTGTGGTAATGTTCAACCCCAAAACAGTTATTAATCTGTTAGACTCGTCTGATTAGAATGAAAGTATATAGCCCCCACAATGTTGGCCCCTATATTACCTTAAATTATTCAACAAACGGTCCTTTCAGGACCAGACAAAACTATGAAAATTGGACATACAGGTATACCTGATATTAGTATCGTCCGTCCTCGAACTGAGCAGACAATAATTCTCCTGGTGTTTGTTTTTATCCAGTTCTTTCCCCATTACGGCAACGCCTTTACCTAGTGAAAATTAATCGTAGACCAGCAACTACGGTAAATTCTATTCTTTAGGGCTTCACAATTTACAATTTGACAAAAAACCAAAGAAATATCGCCGCTTTAAAAACCGAAAAGCTGCAAGATATTTGTTAAATATACATTTAAAGGGTCTTTTGCATTCTAATAACATTTGGAAAATTTCCAAAAGTATTAACAAACGGTTAGAGAGAGTAATAGCGTTTTGAAAGTTGGGGCATATGTTTTGAAACGAGCTATAATAGAGGCATTTCTCCTATTTTAATTTGGTGTATTGAAACTGTATTAATTCTCATAATTCTCTTTTCCTATCATATATTTATATCGTCTAAAACTAGTGTGATTCTTTCATTAGAAGTATGCACATTTTTTCTTGCATCT
>JAVIAB010000159.1:55357332-55374832 GCA_032433765.1 Megaustenia siamemsis
TTACCACACGGTCCACTTCGTCACTTTGTCGAACGGTCTAGTGTATCTGAGAGATTAACTCAGGTAAAATCAAAAGCGGGCGTCAAACAGTCCGGCTCAGGATATTTCAGTTAACCAACTCAGGTAAAACCCGATTGAAAAGAAAACGGACTTATGTAAAAATCATTTTGGTGGCGTACTCACGCATCGTGGTGTGCGTGAAAGAGTATTTTAAAAGAGTATATTTGTGAAAGTAAAAAATTCAGAATTATTTTAAAAAAAATATGTATTTGTGAAAGTAAAAAAAACTCAGAATTATTAAAAAAAAAAAAAAAAAAAGTCTCCCACCAGGATTCGAACACGGGGTCTACTACGTGACAGGAGGCGACATGTAAAAAAATGCTGACAAGCAATGACGTTGAAGGGGTATTGTTAGGAAAAGGAAAAAACGACTAGCTCGCGGGCGGGAACGAGTTGGTCGGCACAGGTGTGTTATTGTAGTATCGCTAACATCATGTGGCAGGATAGCGGTTCTTGGGAATGATTATTGGTCGTGTGTGTTATCGCTACCAACATCATCATGTGTCCTATAGTAAGGTGTGCTAATATTAAATAGTGACGCTCGCTCTTTCTCATTCAATGTAAAGCAAAACAAAATTCTATATTTCACAACTTTATTAATACAACAAATATACATCATATATATATATATATATATTACTGTCCGGTTGGTGATAATTTTAACCGTCTGGGTTTCCTACACAACCGCCCTCCATTTTGACAAAACCTTGATCAAAGCTGGAATAGGTAATCGGTGACTCTGCTGAAACATCCTGGGCATCCATACTGGCTGCCGGAGCTGTCGTCTGATTAACAAGAGTGAGGTCCCCTTGGTTAACAAAAAAGGGCGTGTAGTTGATCTGGTTAACAACAGGCGGCATGTAGTTGAGGTTAACATAAGCGTTTTCGAGACTGCCTTAACGCCATCTTTAGACAACGGAACTACCCCCCTCGCCTTCATGTCCTATCATCATCACGTGCCACCCTCAACAACATCATCAACCCTTCATGGCCTATCATCATCATGTGCCACCCTCAACACCATCATCATCCTTCATGGCCTAACATCATCATGTGCTACCCTCAACACCATCATCAACCCTTCATGTCATATCATCATCACGTGCCACCTCAACAACATCATCAACCCTTCATGGCCTATCATCATGTGCCACCCTCAACACCATCATCAGCCCTTCATGTCCTATCATCACGTGCCACCCTCAACAACAGCATCATCCCTTCATGGCCAATATCAATGTGCCACCCTCAACACCATCACCATCCTTGTGGCACAATGCACCAATAGACATCCCCATACCAAAAATTACCTTTGATAATCACTTTTATGATTGATACGCCCCTTACGAAGGCTGATTGTTACGCCCCTTACGAAGTTGCATTGTGCCAAACTGGTTCGCGTGTCAAACTTGTGCATGTTTTTGCACGTTGCAAATCTGGTGCGGTTTTGGTGTAACTTTTAGATGAATGTGGGAGTAGTTTTTTATGGTTTTGAGGTCGACTTTTTGAGTATGTGCCTAAATTTTTGTGATCTCAGAGATGAAATGTGTTAGACGAATGACAGGAAACAGTCTGAGAGATAAGCTCAGAAATGAAGAACTGAGAAGAAAGCTAGGAATAGCCCCCATCATAGAATATATAAGGAAACAACATATAAAATAGTTTGGCTAGGTGACAGGGCAGACAGATCAAAAACACAACGAGCCTTCAGCAAAAAGTTGTGAAAACACCAGACCCAACTGTCGACCACGAAAAAGGATGGGTCGATGTACAATTAGAAGCGCTAGGAAATATACCAGCAGCAGAGGCGAACAGAAGAGCAAGAGACCGCAAATTACATCTCTCCTCGACGCTACCTTTGTTAAGTCCATGGTTCGTGGGTTGTGGTTCGTGGTTCGTTAGTTGATGGTTCGTTAAGCCCATGGTTCGTGGGGTTGTGGTTCGTGGTTCGTTAGTTGATAGTTCGTTAAGTCCGTGGTTCGTGGTTCGTGGTTCGTGAGTTGATGATTCGTTAAGTCCATGGTTCGTGGGGTTGTGGTTCGTGGGGTCGTGGTTCGTGGTTCGTGAGTTGATGATTCGTTAAGTCCGTGGTTCGTGGGGTGTGGTTCGTTTTTCGTGAGTTGATGATTCGTTAAGTCATGGTTCGTGGGGTTGTGGTTCGTGGGGTGGTGGTTCGTGAGTTGATGGTTCGTTAAGTCCGTGGTTCGTGGGGTCGTGGTTCGTGAGTTGATGGTTCGTTAAGTCCGTGGTTCGTGGGGTTGTGGTTCGTGGTTCGTTAGTTGATGGTTCGTTAAGTCCATGGTTCGTGGGGTTGTGGTTCGTGGTTCGTGATTTGATGGTTCGTTAAGTCAAGGTTCGTGGGGTTGTGGTTCGTGAGTTGATGATTCATTAAGTCCATGGTTCGTGGGGTTGTGGTTCGTGGGGTCGTGGTTCGTGAGTTGATGGTTCGTTAAGTCCGTGGTTCGTGGGGTCGTGGTTCGTGGTTCGTTAATTGATGGTTCGTTAAGTCCATGGTTCGTGGGGTTGTGGTTCGTGGTTCGTGAGTTGATGGTTCGTTAAGTCCGTGGTTCGTGGGGTTGTGGTTTGTTAAGTTCGTTGTTCGTGAGTTTGTGGTTTATTAAGTTTGTAGTTTGTTAAGTGCGTGTGTCGAGAGGTCGTGGGTGTGTTATGGTGGTAAAATCTTAGTGATTTGGTCCAACATTTTGGACCTTGAATATAACTTCCTGCTCGTTGTGTCTAACTAGTATGACTATGTGAGTAGATTTTTATGGTTTTGATGTCGACTTTTTGAATATGAGCCTAAATTTGTGTATTATGGTGGTAAAATATTTGCGAATTGCCCAAACTTTTTTGGCTTTAGAAATAACGATCGGTTCGTTGTGTCTAACTATTACGACTATGTGAGTAGCTTTTAGGATTTTTAGGTCGACTTTTTGAGTATGAGCCTATTTTGTTTTGGTTTACCATGAATGTGAGAGAGACAGAGAGAGAGTAAGAGAGAGAGAATTTCGCTGGTTGATACTTTGTGTGGCTTGATGATAGGACCTGAAGGGCTGATGATGGTGTTGAGGGTGGCACATGATGATGATGTGTCACTTTGTGTGTCTTGGTGATGATAGGACATGAAGGGATGATGATGATAGGACATGAAGGGATGGTGATGGTGTTGAGGGTGGCACATGATGATAGGCCATGAAGGGATGATGCTGTTGTTGAGGGTGGCACGTGATGATAAGACATGAAGGGCTGATGATGGTGTTGAGGGTGGCACATGATGATAGGCCATGAAGGGTTGATGATGTTGTTGAGGGTGGTACGTGATGATGATAGGACATGAAAGGTTGATGATGGTGTTGAGGGTGGCACATGATGATGATAGGCCATGAAGGGATGATGATGGTGTTGAGGGTGGCACATGATGATGATAGGCCATGAAGGGTTGATGATGGTGTTAGAGGGTGGCACGTGATGATGATAGGACATGAAGGCAGAGGGGGGTAGTTCCGTTGTCTAAAGATGGCGTTACTTTTTGGCTTTAGAAATAACGATCGGTTCGTTGTGTCTAACTATTACGACTATGTGAGCATTTTGGGATTTTTAGGTCGACTTTTTGAGTATGAGCCTATTTTGTTTTGGTTTACCATGAATGTGAGAGAGACAGAGAGAGAGAGAGAGAGAGAGAGAGAGATTTCGCTGGTTGATACTTTGTGTGGTTTGATGATAGGACCTGAAGGGCTGATGATGGTGTTGAGTGTGGCACATGATGATGATGTGTCACTTTGTGTGTCTTGGTGATGATAGGACATGAAGGGATGAT
Organism: Megaustenia siamemsis; assembly: GCA_032433765.1. Classification (NCBI taxonomy): domain Eukaryota; kingdom Metazoa; phylum Mollusca; class Gastropoda; order Stylommatophora; family Ariophantidae; genus Megaustenia; species Megaustenia siamemsis. The sequence goes on from JAVIAB010000159.1 coordinate 55,361,210, forward strand.
GATGATAGGACATGAAGGGATGGTGATGGTGTTGAGGGTGGCACATGATGATAGGCCATGAAGGGATGATGATGTTGTTGAGGGTGGCACGTGATGATAGGACATGAAGGGCTGATGATGGTGTTGAGGGTGGCACATGATGATAGGCCATGAAGGGTTGATGATGTTGTTGAGGGTGGCACGTGATGATGATATGACATGAAGGGTTGATGATGGTGTTGAGGGTGGCACATGATGATGATAGGCCATGAAGGGATGATGATGGTGTTGAGGGTGGCACATGATGATGATAGGCCATGAGGGTTGATGATGTTGTTGAGGGTGGCACGTGATGATGATAGGACATGAAGGCAGAGGGGGGTAGTTCCGTTGTCTAAAGATGGCGTTAAGGCAGTCTCGAAAACGCTTATGTTAACCTCAACTACATGCCGCCTGTTGTTAACCAGATCAACTACACGCCCTTTTTTGTTAACCAAGGGGACCTCACTCTTGTTAATCAGACGACAGCTCCGGCAGCCAGTATGGATGCCCAGGATGTTTCAGCAGAGTCACCGATTACCTATTCCAGCTTTGATCAAGGTTTTGTCAAAATGGAGGGCGGTTGTGTAGGAAACCCAGACGGTTAAAATTATCACCAACCGGACAGTATATATATATATATATATATATATATGATGTATATTTGTTGTATTAATAAAGTTGTGAAATATAGAATTTTGTTTTGCTTTACATTGAATGAGAAAGAGCGAGTGTCACTATTTAATATTAGCACACCTTACTACACGACACATGATGATGTTGGTAGCGATAACACACACGACCAATAATCTTTCCCCAAGAACCGCTATCCTGGCACATGATGTTAGCGATGCTACAATAACACACCTGTGCCGACAAACTCGTTCCCGCCCGCGAGCTAGTCGTATTTTCCTTTTCCTAACAATATCCCTTCAACGTCATTGCTTGTCAGCATTTTTTTACATGTCGCCTCCTGTCACGTAGTAGACCCCGTGTTCGAATCCTGGTGGGAGACTTTTTTTATTTTTTTATTTTTAATAATTCTGAGTTTTTTTTACTTTCACAAATACATATTTTTTTTTATAATTCTGAATGTTTTACTTTCACAAATATACTCTTTTAAAATACTCTTTCACGCACACCACGATGCGTGAGTACGCCACCAAAATGATTTTTAACATAAGTCCGTTTTCTTTTCAATCGGGGTTTTACCTGAGTTGGTTAACTGAAATATCCTGAGCCGGACTGTTTGACGCCCCGATCTTTTGAATTTACCTGAGTTAATCTCTCAGATACAGTAGACCGTTCGACAAGGTGACGAAGTGGCCGTGTGGTAAGTGCCTGGCCTGTCACGCAGTCCCGTGTTCGAATCCTGGTGGGAGACTTTTTTTAAATTTTTTTTTATTTTTAATAATTCTGAGTTTTTTACTTTCACAAATACATATTTTTTTTAATAATTCTGAATTTTTACTTTCACAAATATACTCTTTTAAAATTCTCTTTCACAAATATTTTCCTCTAACACACCGTGAGAGGGGATCACCGTCACGCCACACCGCGAGAGGGGATCACCGGACCCGTGCGGGTACGATCTTTTGAATTTACCTGAGTTAATCTCTCAGACACAGTAGACCGTTTCGACAAACTGACGAACCAAAAAAAAATAAATTTTTTTTTTCCCCCAAAAAAATAATCAATTTCGAAAAAATAGCGAATTCAAAACAAAATTTTTTTTTTTTTTTTTGGGTGCAAGTTTTGTGCAGTATCAGTGCCAAATCTATTGTCTTTCGGTGCATGTGCGTGCACTTTTAGGCATGGGTTCACAGCCACCTATACATTTAGCCTAGGCTGGTATATACCAGATTGACTGTGTAATAGAGAGAAAAAAAGTGCGTATGGTCAACAACAAAAATAAACAGACACTATGATAATATCAATGAAAACAAACACATGCTGTTATAGAGTAAACAGAAAAGGGGAAAAAAATCCTGAAATAAGCGCATATATTCAAATATTTAGGATCAATAAAATCAACATATGACAAATGCACTGCGTGTCCCAAAGTGCTACGTACAAATTGTATTATATGGAAGTAAATCATGGACGATAAACAGGGCAACAAAAAAAGAGCATACGAGGCAGCTACGATGTGGTTTATCAGAAAAATGCTCCTAATTCCATGAATAACAAAAATTCATAATTGAGTGCCGTCTCCGCATAGAGGTTTGGAGACCATGGACGCCATTCCGTTATCTTTTTTGCGTTGAAAGCATAGGGTGGCATAGGCTGACTTGTTCACCGTTTGATGTTAAACACCCATGCTAGTCATGATCTGCCGTTTTAACCGTATATTTTCCCTTCCAATATCACTTTTAATAGGCTGTTGTATCTTATAAAAAGACCCACAATTAACATTTGTCTTGTTTGATAAATTGTGTTTAGTTTTTTTTCTTTTCATTTTAATTTGCTTTAAGATGTCGTCGTTTGTTACAAAAAAGGAAAAAAAAACAAATAAAGAATAATTAAAACGATATGGAGAAACTAGAAATATCATTGAAATAATAAAGAAGAGAGCATTTATATTTAATGGCATGTCATGCGAAAAGAAAGCAAACCAAATACTATATCAGCAGTCAGAATGAATGTAAAGAAGAGAACAGGAACGCCGCGAGAGAAAAAATATATTAAACAGCTTATCTAAAAATATTAACAAAAGATCACCTACTGAAGTTATAAAATGATGAATGACCAAGTTATGAGGATAGAGATGATCGCGTACGTTATTCAGCACAGCACAGGATGCTGATGATGAATAGATTGGTACGAAGGCAATTATTGCCGGTATTGTCGTCTTACTCTCTCTGTGTGATGATAATTGAGAAAGCTGAGGCCAGTAAAATCGTTATTTTGGAGATGGATGAGCATCCTAAAATATAATATGTGATTACAAGCCTAGAAACAAATAGGACCTGACATCTTGTATCCCAGCCAGCACTACGTCGTAGCCTAGAAACAAATATGACCTGCCATCATGTATCCCAGCCAGCACTACGTCGTAGCCTAGAAACAAATATGACCTGCCATCATGTATCCCAGCCAGCACTACGTCGTAGCCTAGAAACAAATATGACCTGCCATCATGTATCCCAGCCAGCACTACGTCGTAGCCTAGAAACAAATAGGACCTGACATCTTGTATCCCAGCCAGCACTACAACATAGCCTAGAAACAAATAAGACATGACATCTTGTATCCCAGCCAGCACTACGACGTAGCCTAGAAACAAATAGGACCTGACATCTTGTATCCCAGCCAGCACTACAACATAGCCTAGAAACAAATAAGACATGACATCTTGTATCCCAGCCAGCACTACGACGTAGCCTAGAAACAAATAAGACATGACATCTTGTATCCCAGCCAGCACTACGACGTAGCCTAGAAACCAATAAGACCTGACATCTTCTATCCCAGCCAGCACTAATACGTAGCCTAGAAACAAGGAGGACCTGACATCTTGTATCCCAGCCAGCACTAAGACGTCGCCTAGAAACACATGTGACTTGACATCTTGTATCCCAGCCAGCACTACGACGTAGCCTAGAAACAAATAAAACATGACATCTTGTATCCCAGCCAGCACTACGACGTAGCCTAGAAACCAATAAGACCTGACATCTTGTATCCCAGCCAGCACTACGACGTAGCCTAGAAACCAATAAGACCTGACATCTTCTATCCCAGCCAGTACGACGACGTAGCCTAGAAACAAATAAGACTTGACATCTTGTATCCCAGCCAGCACTACGACGTACACTAGAAACAAGTGGGACCTGACACCTTCTATCCCAGTCAGCACAACAACATAGCCTAGAAACAAATAGGACTTGACATCTTGTATCCCAGCCAGCGCTACAACATAGACTAGAAACAAATAAGACGTGACATCTTGTATCCCAGCCAGCACTACAACATAGCCTAGAAACAAATAGGTCCTGACATCTTGTATCCCAGCCAGCACTACGATGTAGCCTAGAAACTAATAAGACGTGACATATAGTATCCAGAAATGGAGGTGAAAGTGTGTTCATAACGCTGAATAATCAGAACGAGATCATCAAGTCAATAGCTACTGGACAATTCTCAAACAACTTTAAAGCAGAAACAGTGGTCATCAGAGATGCTGCAACAATGGCTACTCAATTCAAAAATAACATGCACAATAAATTGGTGATTCTGACTGATGCACTGTCAGTACTATCAGCTCTAAAAATCCCTCAAAACAATGAACTAGATGACTTGAGAACAACCTTGACCAACTATGCAATAACTTCCAGAAAGTAGTCATTCAGTGGATACCATCACACTGTAATATACAATGTAGCGAACGTGCAGACAAATTAGCTAATGAGGGAGGGAGACTACCACAAGAGAACCATCCGCTCAGTTATGATGAAACCAAATCCATCCTCAAGGGTCAGTTCCATTAAAAATAAACGAGAACACCCAAAGCATAACGAGAGTGATGGATACCACCAACTATCAAGGAGGTATGAAGTCATCATACATCGCCTACGCACTGGCCACAATAGAATAAGAAATCACATGTTCACCAAATTCAAAAAAGGTACAACCAGCCTATCCCACTGTACACTGAACAATATGACTACAAAACATGTTCTACAGGATTGCCCCCAGGACACAGACATGAGAAGAGCAATGTGGTCCATGCCCACCTCCCTGGAAGAGAAACTATATGGTACAATCGATTCGCTTAAACGGACAACTGACTTCATGAGAGAGAGTGGAATCCTACACTGTTTGAGTCTTGATTGCAGAGAAAGAGAGAGAGAGAGAGAGAGAGAGAGAGAGATAGTATCCCAGCCAGCACTACGACGTAGCTAAGAAACTAATAGGACCTGGTATCTTGTATCCCAGCCAGCACTACGACATAGCTAAGAAACAAATAGGACCTGACATCTTGTATCCCTGCCAGCACTACGACGTAGGATAGAAACAAATAAGACCTGACATCTTGTATCCCAGCCAGCATTACGACGTAGGATAGAAATAAATAAGACCTAACATCTTGTATCCCAGCCAGCATTACGACGTAGCCTACACACAAATAGGACCTGACATCTTGTATCTCAGCCAGCACTACGACGTAGCCTAGAAACAAATAAGACCTGACATCTTGTATCCCAGCTAGCATTACGACGTAGCCTAGAAACAAATAGGACCTGACATCTTGTATCTCAGCCAGCACTACGACGTAGCCTAGAAACAAGTAAGACCTGACATCTTGTATCCCAGCTAGCATTACGACGTAGCCTAGAAACAAATAGGACCTGACATCTTGTTTCCCAGCCAGCACTACGACGTAGCCTAGAAACAAATATGACCTGATATCTTGTGTCCCTGCCAACACTACTTGTAGCCATGAAACAAGTAGGACCTACCACCTTGTATCCCAACCAACACTACTCGTAGCCATGAAACAAGTAGGACCTACCACCTTGTATCCCAACCAACACTACTCGTAGATGAGAAACAAAAAATGACCTACCATCTTGTATCCCAACCAACACTACTCGTAGATGAGAAACAAAAAATGACCTACCATCTTGTATCCCAGCCAACAGTGCGATGTCGTGGAATCGAAGTCTATGGCAGCAGGTGTATTATCAGACCCCTTTTCTTACCTTCATCATGAAAGTTACTAAACTGTTATGATTACGTGAACTACAATGAGCAATTCTTTGAGACGTGGGACTTGCAATTGCGCCCACTGAACGCAAGGAAAGGATGAAAGTGTATGTCCTAAAGGGACAGTAGAAGACTATGATGCCTCGGTGAAAGGATAGAATGACTTTACACAACATAAGGTGTGCGAAAAGACGTTACCCATTCATTAAGATAAACAATTATCTGCCACTGACAAGGAACAGCCTATCACTAAAGAAACATACAGCTGCCACTGACAAGTAGCAGCCTATCACTAAACAAACCTTCAGCTGCCACTGACAAGGAACATCACATCACTAAACAAACATTCAGCTGCCACTGCCAAGAAACAACACATCACTAAACAAACCTTCAGCTGTCACTGGATGGAAGAGCCCATCACTAAACAAACCTTAAGCTGTCACTAGATGGAAGAGCTCATCACTAAACAAACCTTCAGCTATCACTGGATGGAAGAGCCCATCACTAAACAAACCTTCAGTTGTCACTGGCATATAAGAGCCTATCACTAAACAAACCTTCAGCTGTCACGGCATATACGAGCCTATCACTAAACAAACCTTCAGCTGCCACTGCCAAGAAACAACACATCACTAAACAAACCTTCAGCTGTCACTGGATAGAAGAGCCCATCACTAACCAAACCTTAAGCTGTCACTAGATGGAAGAGCTCATCACTAAACAAACCTTCAGCTATCACTGGATGGAAGAGCCCATCACTAAACAAACCTTTAGTTGTCACTGGCATATAAGAGCCTATCACTAAACAAACCTTCAGCTATCACTGGATGGAAAGGCCCATCACCAAACAAACATCCAGCTATCACTGGATGGAAGGGCCCATCACCAAACAAACATCCAGCTGTCTCTGGATGGAAGAACCCATCACTAAATAAACCTTCAGCTGTCACTGGATGGAAGGGCCCATCACTAAACAAACCTTCAGCTGTCACTGACATAGAAGAGCGTATCACTAAACAAACCTTCAGCTGTTACTTGATGGAAGATCCCATCACTAAACAAACCTTTAGCTGTCACTGGATGGAAGAGCCCGTCACTAAACAAACCTTCAGCTGTCACTGGCATATAAGAGCCTACCACTAAACAAACCTTCAGCTGTCACTGGCATAGAAGAGCCTATCACTAAACAAACCTTCAGCTGTCCCTAGCATAGAAGAGCCTATCACTAAACAAACCTTCAGCTGTCACTGGTATACAAGAGTCTATCACTAAACAAACCTTCAGCTGACACTGGCATGGAAGAGCCCGCCATATATCCTATGTTTATTTGTATTCTTGATGTTAATTTTGTTTCGCACATTTCTGCAATATATATTTGCCATTTCTCCTGCTACTTGTGCAGTTTGTCCTTATTCATTTAGAGTATGTACATTCCAGGTGCCAAATTTGGACGATTTCCTATGGACAAAGGTGAGTTGGCTACCCGGACTCAATGCGGTTTTTACCAGAATGTGCCATTCATCTCCTAGACAGAGAGCCCTAACTATCCGTGATGGCGGATTTATTTTTCCTGTCTTTTTACCAGTCTACGTTTGTAAATTCTGTTTTCGCTTCAATTTGTTTATGGTACGGGACAGCCAGCCCTATGCCCAACCCTCCTTAGTAACCTATTAAAAACATGCCTGGTAGGGAACAGCGCAACAATTCTTGGCTCACCTTTCGGGCCCCGGCAGAGCAACTGGGAGTGGAATTCGAGCAGGTCAAGAAGTGGCTTGCTGGAATGAACCTAGTAACCAAGTCCACGGGCTCTTCAATATCGAGAACGAAGATTATTTCTGGGCCATTGGTGCATGCAGGTTATATATAGCAAACTCTAGTAAAGGCGTTTAGTCAAGACACAACGAGCAGACTTGGGTTTGTTATAAAGCTGCATTATTTGATAGTATAAAGTAAACAGAGAACACAGTATCAGACTAAAAAGTAAAATTACAATAACTATATATCACCAAACTAATGATAGCTTTGTCGGTCTTCTATGCCAAGCAGCGGGCACGACGTGATGGTATTGAGACAAGTGGTGTATAGTGCCAGCAGCGTCGAGTAACAACTTTGTTAGGCGACAATTCAATGTCATAGGGACCAAGAGGAATAACTCTCGAAAAAGCCACGTGATGGGCCACTCTTGCTGACTCTAATTAGCGTTAACCCATTTCGTGACAGCTTGTCTCAGTGACTTTTGTCTGTTACGAATCAATCCCTCCACCACCTCCCCTTCTAAATAACTTTAGGGTCAAATCTACAAACTGAGGCGCTAAAAGAAATATGTTTGTGAATGTGTGGGTTTGTGATCAACTACATTATTAGTAAAATAATTACTAATATCTGATGAATTAAGGTTGGATGCATATTTCAACAACTAAATCACTAATTATGTGGACCAAACCAAACAATACTTTATTTATTAAATAAATTATTAACAAGCTAATAATTGTATCATTTATTTATTAAATAAAGTATTAACAAGATAATATTTGTATCATTTATTTATTAAATAATGTATCAACAAGCTAATAATTGTATCATTTATTTATTAAATAAAGTATTAACAAGCTAATAATTGTATCATGTATTTATTAAATAAAGTATTAACAAGCTAATATTTGTATCAATTATTTATTAAATAAAGTAAGTATCAACAAGCTAATATCTGTATCATTTATTTATTAAATAAAGTACTAACAAGATAATAATTGTATCATTTATTTATTAAATAAAGTATTAACAAGCTAATAATTGTATTATTTATTTATTAAATCGTTTGATAAATGTAAGCTAAAGAGAAAGCAAAAAAAAATGAACTAGATTTCTGCAAGTATGGATATAAACTGTTAGAACTGGTGAACAAAATATGTTGATAACATTGGCAGCAAACCAAAGCTGATTATTTAAAACTTAAAGTACAAGACTTGAACCGGCGTCTTAGCACGCGAGTTTCCACCCATATGTGCTCGGCCGCCTATCCAGAAATGTTCGGAGATTTCTGTATAGTGTCGCCTCAAACATCGAAACTCAGATGCGAGGCAACATTCCTCACCTTCCCAGGGTAATACCCTGGTACCCATTTCTGCCAACGGCTGGGTTGACCATAGGGGTATTTTTTTTTCTAACCACGAGTACAATTCACACTGCTCTCAGCGGGAATCAACACGGGTTGTCCGAACGTCGGTTGTCCTTTCGGGTGGTATTATCAACTCGGCTACCGAGCCCCCCATGATTGTTTAGTACATACAAATTGTTTAGTACATGGCCAGCTGATTGTTTAATACATACAAATTGTTTAGTACATGGCCAGCTGATTGTTTAGTACATACAAATATCCTGTAAATTCTAAATTATTTATTAAATCGTCAAACAATTCACCGCACACTAAAGTTATGCTATAGGTATGTACACTCACCGCTGAGAGCAAGAACAATGATCAAAACCGTGACAGACATTCGGCACACATCCATTGGAGGTGATGAGAAGATAACAAGAGATAGTTCTAACATTCGTCAAGACTACCGAGATACAACTGTGTGTGGTGGCATAGAAGTGTGGACATATATAGGAGGGGGTTAGTGGCTTTGTGTGAAGTCATTGTTCATATCATTGCTACATGATTGTTTTATCTGTTAATTGTTTACCATAATTCAAGTAATACTTGTATTAAACGTGCTTTATTCCGTCACAAATTCTGGGTATTCCAAAGAATAATGTTGTGCATGACGTCACTGAATTATTGAAGGCGCGGAAGTGTTACATGTGGAAACATGGCAGGAATCAATGTCAGCAGAAATATGAGGAACAGACGCGGAGACACGTGACCGAGTAATGATGGCAGCATTTCCCTGCACAACCACACATGTCGACTGACTGTTTGATGTGTCCAAGGACAAGAAGATGGCGACGACAACGAAGACGATGATGATGTTTTAGATTTGATAAAATTACTTGAAGAAAGTGTTTGTAACTCGAAGTTGATTCGAAATAATTGGCGGTCGCTATCATCATGTGTTGCTCTGAGGTTCAAAGATAACAGAAGCTACTTGTCCTCGCTGACGCCAATCTTCAGAATACATGCATCTATCACACGAGACAATTTACAACCATTTATCTTTTACGTCATGTCTGCTACTCTAGATTTTCCAAAGTGCGTCTTCTATTTATAAAAGATCTGAACCATGACAAGAATCAGCATCATGTGCCATGTACTAGAGTGCCAGTCCATCTTATTATTACATACTCCAGTGTGTTTATCACAGATATCATGCGATGTTTCTCATCTGTTAAAGGCTTTGATGATGTTGAAGAGATCACATTGAGATGATCATGTTCTCTTTCCTCAAGTATCTTCATATAATGCACATGACGGTGACAGAATCTAATAACAATTTTTTTTTAATTATTGCAGCAAACACATGATGATGGTGTATCAACTCTGATGAAACTATTGTGTTGATAATGCAGTCGCGATATTCGGTTCACGGGAAAAAAAAATCGCAGACACATTTTACAACGATGACATTTTCTGTCGATGACATTTTCTGTCGATGACATTTTCCGGCGATGATTTTTATGTGGATGTTATTTTTTTTTTCCCGCGATGGTTTTTTATCCGGTTCCGATGATATTCCAACATGCATAGTTTGCTAATTGTCTAAAAAGGCCATGGCTATTTCTAAAGTATTTTTGAAACACTGACATGACCTACTGTTGAAGATGAAGTCTAAAATTGTAAAGAAATAGAAACATGAAATCTTGCTAAAATGACCCAGCCATTGTTAAAATATCCAGAAACGTATGTAATGTTGAAACATTTGATGATGTTGTATATATGACACGGTTATGATTATTGTTACATTCCGCACTGATCACACGATGATAATTTTAATGTTAATTCTCAAGACATTGTGACAAAATGACACGGGATGACACGAATTATCATGTGTTTTTTTTTCAAATTTATGTGAAAGTGGGATATATGTCTTTATTTACGAGTATACACATCTGAAACATGATGATGATGGCAACAGTTATATTCGAGTTATATTTTAAAAGTTGTAAAAATCGCACGATAACCGTGATGTTGCAACATTTTCTTTGTTAAATATAACGGAGATGATGAGAAGATAAAGGAGAATCTATTCTACATTGTCTAGTGTAATAGATGTAAGCAGAGTTAACTACCTTGATGATATGATAAAGGAGAATCTATTCTGCATTGTCTAGTGTGATAGATGCAAGCAGAGTTAACTACCTTGATGAGAGGCGTCAACAGGTGCGAGTAGGCTTTGTTAACACACACTGATAACATCAGATCAAGATACGATGATGATAATGATCGTGAAGTTTATCATCTTTTCTTGACTTGAATCTTTTGCTTCCAGCAAGTTCTTTTACAATCGTTATCCTCGTCTTCATCGTCGTCTCAATGCACTTTTTTCTTTAACGAACCAGCCAGCCAGTGGCAGACACGTAGTTTGTCATTGACGAAGAAAACAAGAAACGTTTTCCCCCTAACTCGGTCACGGAGCAAAGAGCCACGCCCGTACTTCCCTGACTCGGTCATGGAGACAGAGCCACGCCACTACTCTCACATTCCTTCTGCAACTGTTTTCTGCAAGCTCAGTAAATAAAAAAAAACTGCCGAGCATTCAATATTTCTGTACTTGCACAAACAGCATTATTTTATGAAATATTCTAGAGCCAAGAACACTTGACATAATGAAGGAAGTGATGTTGTTCTGTGACATTTCTTTGCTCTAGTGTTGTTGCAATGATTGTCATGACACAGCAATGTCTGAGAAAGGCGATAATTCCCATTAAAAGTTCCAGTTGGAATCCCATTCCTCCGCTCAGCCGCAGTTCGCTGAGCCCGTTCATCTAATCGGTATTAGCACGAGGACACACTCTCACTTCCATGTTTACCAGGCGTAGAATAGTTGTGTTCATGTTATCGTTTACGTTAATACATACGCATATGTTATGGTGCTGTGTTAATACATACGTATATGTTATGTTGTTGTGTTAATACATACGTATATGTTATGTTGTTGTGTTAATACTAAATTTAAAAATTGTATTTCGCTTTTCATTTTCCATAGTCTCTGTGGATACTATTTCTTTAGTCAGTAAGTTGGCATTTATTTACACTATTGTTACATCAATCCACTAACTTACCTCCCCATAACTTCCTACTTTCTATATACCTACCCCTACCTACCACTACCTACCTAATTACTACATATGTACTTGCCTAATTACTACATATTTACTTGCCTAATTGCTAAAACACTACTTATATATCCACCTATCTGCCGATCTACATGTCTACTACTTTTTACCAAAGTACTAACTAAATAATGCTTACATACGAACGCAACAACATATCAATCTATCTTCTACCTACCTACTACCTAATTATCTACTTACTACCTATCTACATCATACCTAACTAACAACATACCTATCTACATCATACCTAACTAGCAACATACCTATCTACATCATACCTAACTAGCAACATACCTATCTACATCATACCTAACTAGCAACATACCTATCTACATCATACCTAACTAACAACATACCTATCTACATCATACCTAACTAACAACATACCTATCTACATCATACCTAACTAGCAACATACCTATCTACATCATACCTAACTAACAATATACCTATCTACATCATACCTAACTAACAATATACCTATCTACATCATACCTAACTAACAATATACCTATCTACATCATACCTAACTAACAATATACCTATCTACATCATACCTAACTAACAATATACCTATCTACATCATACCTAACTAACAATATACATATCTACATCATACCTAACTAACAACATACCTATCTAACTTCATACCAACCCACCAACCTAACACTATGTACAACTTCTACTTATCTAGATATTACTTAAATAGTGGATCCTACTACCTAACTACCTATCTACCTATTTGGCTACCATTTAAATACCCAGCCAGATACTACCTACATACTAATCCACAAAGAGACTAATATTTACATATCTGCCTATGACATACTATCTTAACACCTACCGAACTACATCCTACAAACGGAATTACCTACCTAAACACCTGGATACTGCGTTTCTAACTGTCTAGTGCTTACCTACTTGTTACCTACTACACACTTTCCTATATCCAATCTATACACCTACTTAACTAATTACCTTCATATCTACCACCGCATGGCAAACGTGTTATTTCCTTGCTAATTTACAAACCTACATCACTAAGCATTAAATACATAGCTACTTATAAATCTAACTACTTACCTTTCAACTACTTACCTACATGTGTACTACCTTCCTTTCTAATACAAACTGCCTACCTACCTTACAAAATACAACTGACCTACCTTCCTACATACCTATCACCTACAACGAACTAATCTAACTACCCAACAACTTACTGCCTACCTACTACCTACTACGTACCATCTACTATTTACTTCTTTATCTACATACCTAATTCCATACCTGCCTATTTAACTACCTACCTACCTACATATCTACATGTAACCATATCTACTGAATATTTAAGTAACCTATATACCTACACACGACCTTACAACTAGCTACTAACTACGGACTATCCTAACTGTGTTCATGTTACCTGCCTTCTGCCTTCATACCTACTTCTCATCATATGCCTACCTACCTATCTACCTACCTACATATATATTTACTGATTTACTACGTACCCATCAACTACCTACCTATGCAGTACCTATCTACTACATAATTACCCATATAGCTATTATCTGCTTACCAATCTACTGACCTACCTAGGTGCAAAATATCTTATTAAAC
>JAVIAB010000159.1:55379832-55429832 GCA_032433765.1 Megaustenia siamemsis
ATAATCATAGTCAGTGGCTCCACAGACAAGGCGATGACAAGCCACTGGATGGGATCCTTTACACTGTCGATGACAGTTAAAGGCGCTATAACGACGACCATAAGGTAAATATAAAGTACCAATACCGATAGCAAAAAATAGGGCTCCCGACACTCTTTGTGGCGAATAAGAACATTGTGTTAGTCAAAATATTCTTTAAAATGAAATAAGATATTTGTATCAGGGATGTGGTCAGTAAAGAACATTGAGTTAGTCAATATATATATATATATATATATATATATATATATATATATATTCATATGGGAGCCGCGATAGCTCAGTGGTTAGTGAACTGGACTGCATAGGACACGGGGTAGTGCTCGATCCCAACCGACGGGTTGGTATTTTTTTCTGGGAAAGTGAAGCGGCACGGGCGTAATACCGACCACATTCCCCCAAAAATCATGTGCTGAAGGTTTATAAAATTTATGGCCACTAACCCCATATTCCCTATACGCCACTTGGCGTGACGGGGGTACTTTACTTATACATATATATATATATATATATATATATATATATTATTAATAACGTTAACGGTATCATCTATAGTCTCAGTGCGTGTTGGTATGGTAATATTCCCCAAGTTACCTTTGATTCAACCACCAAAGTTACGAATTTACCTGCGCTGCGATTTACGTATGGGATCTGACCATCACTCACTGCCACCATGCCTAGGTCATCGTTGTATTGAGAAAATGAATGATAATTTGTCTGACAATTCTTTAATTTTGTTCCCATAACAACATGTGTGTTATCAATACCTTTTTGCGGATAAAACAGACAAAAAGCAACATGGCGCTATCCAAAGCTTGGCCATTGCTACCAGCTGGGCTTTATCCTCACTTGCCGACAACACGTAAATAATATTAGAAAAACCCGAGGTTACCATAGCGCAGGCTGTGATACAGATCACGCATTTGCTTTCAGTAAAATAAAAGCAATCACCAAATAGATATAGACATCTAGAGAACCACCCAGGCGTAAGATTAATACCCCAGCAATGAAATTACCGGACAACCAAGTCCTAATCAAGAAAGCTTTCCAGAAATGTTAGGAGAGAATAGAAGGCGTAGACAATACAGGTAACTCAATGGACCGACTGAAATCACACATCCTTGACTAAGCAATCTATTCTTTTGGTAAGGACAAAATCTCCACACCAAGGCTTGGGTTCAAGAAAACGCAATGAAACTCATGGCACTTGTAGAGGGGAAGAACAAGACATTCCTTAACTTAAAGATGTACCCATGTCAGAACACAAGGGTAGAGGTACAAATGGAATCAAAATGTGCGAACGAATATAAAATACTGGCCACATCTGTACTTTACGATCTAGAAGACTGCTGAGCTGAACGATTGGAGAACAATGTATAACAACATAAAGGTTGCACTAGCCCCAAACATCTCACACATTACAGCTTGTAAAGATACCAATGGTAAATCTATCAGTAACAAAACTAAACAGCTGGAAAGATGAGTCTAACATTATTCAAGTCTCTACTCTAAAGACAGACCGTAAAGTCCATTTCTAGACCAGCAAGCCCACTCCTAGACAGGAGTAAGCAAGCCCACTCATAAACAACTCAAAGCTGACCGAAATGGACCTTGAACTCACTGAGAATGAACTTCATGATGTTATCCACGATCTCTCAGTAGAAAAACGTCTGGACATCCCCGCCCATGTAATCAAGGAAAATCGTTAAACAGTCCGGCCCTACTCTACAAACGCTGTGGCCAATGATGGGAAAGTGGAGATATACCCCAGGTCATTTAAGATAAGGAGATTGACAGGTTATACGATAATAAATGAGACAAGGGCGATTGTTACAGCTGTTGAGGTGTCACCTTCCTTTGTATAACTAGAAAGGATTCCGCGATCTGAATTGTTTTAAAGCGCCTACACCAACACGCAGAACCTATCCTTCCTGAGTCCCAGTGCGGGTTTAGAGCTGGACCACCGATATGATTTTTACTCTCCGACAATAGCTGAAGTGCAAGGGACAGAGAATACCTCTATTTATAGCCTTCGTTGATCTCACAAACGCACTTTAACACCGTGAGAAGAGCAGTTCTGTACAGGGTACTGCAAAATAAAGGCTGCCCACCAACATTATTCAAGATGATCAGGTCATTTCACAATATGTCTGCCATCATCCATTTCGACGATAGATAATCTTCCCAGCTTTTTGAGATGAATTGTGGGTTAAACAGAGATGTGTCCTTGACCTTACCCTTTTCTGAATAATTTTCGTCGGCAATGTACACAATGCGTTTGAAACCGTCCCTGGAGACATCTACATCCGTACAAGATCTGATGGCCCCTCATTTTAATTTGGCGCATCTGTCTTCAAAATTTAAAACAACTGATACCCTAATTAAGGATCTTCTCTTTGCTGATGATGTAGCACTGGTTGCTCACGACGAATCGGTCATGTAGTCAATGATTGACAATGTAGCTAGATCGAGTGATTGATTCTCCATTTGGGAAAGGTATCCAGAAGATGCATCAGCAGGGTGTAACCATACCCACAACTATAACATTTAAGAACACATCCGCTAAATATGTGAGAAAGTTCAGCTATCATGGATTTAGGCTAACAACCACGGTCTCACTGGAAACAGAAAGACATTACTGAATCGGATTGGCTGGTTCGACATTTAGTAAACTTAAGGATAAAGCACGTGTCAACACTAAACTATCAATCAGAATTAATATTCCAATTTACCAACGTTATGTGTTTAGTAAACTTGTACATGGATCACTTGGACTACCTATGCAGGGCATAAAAGAAGGTTAAACAGCTTTCATGTGCGTTGTCTTCCAAAGATTATGATCATTAATTGATAGGACAAAGTAACTAACTCTAATGTCTTCCAAAGATTATGATCATTAATTGATAGGACAAAGTAACTAACTCTAATGTCTTACAAAGATTATGATCATTAATTGATAGGACAAAGTAACTAACTCTAATGTCTTACAAAGAGCCAAACTCCAGTCCTTCAAGACAATGCTTAGAAGTTGGCAACTAAGGTGGCCGGGTCATGTAAAATGAATAGCAAACAATCGTGTTAATTCTCTATCACTGAAAGAAACTGGAAGGATCAGACTTCAGATCGTAGCACATGAAGAAGAAATATACAAATCGGCATAGCAACTTTCCAAACAGTAAAAAAATGTAAAGTGCTTCAGTTACACCAAGTTGTGTATAGGGAATATGGTGTTAGTGACCATACATTTTACAGACCTTCAGCACATGATTTTTGGGGTAATGTGGTCGGCATTACGTCAGTGCCGCTTTACTTTCCCAGAAAAAAATCCGGTACCCATTAAAGGCTGAGTGAACCCGGACGCCCTCGGTTTGGACTGAACCCTACCTCTTGTCCTTTGTAGTCCAGTTCACTAACCACTGAGCTATCATTCGAGATTGTGCTGATATCAAATTCAGATGACAAAAGGCGCAGAAAAAAGGAGACGTGATTGCTCGCTACCAACCGTCAGAGGAAAAAGACCATATCTATGGTCCAGCTCTTTGCGACACATACAGTGTGTTAGTCAAATATTCTACAACTGATTTGAGAGACTTTGATGAGACATGTGTCAGCATGACGATACCGTTTGTGGTGCTTCAGAAACATGCAGTTAGTCAACATATGTTGAATGATTTGATATACTTTGATGTGATATCATATAAGGTAATGTCACATTTATGGCGAATAAAGAACACTAAATTAGTATTTTTAAAAAAGTTTTAAAAATGAATGAACTTTAGATATTTGTATGATATATATTGTCATTATCATGCTACACCTTGTGGCGGTTAGAGAACATCCAGTTAATGTACATAATATTTGTTGGAGAATCGGTTGGTTGATATTGTGTCTAAATTAAGTGTGGACCTCGATCATTGAAGTAGTTAGATCTCCTGTTTGATGATCGCGAGCAAACTCTAAATGACAAACTCTCTGGGTTTCGTCCTACAGCTGCTGCAGCTAATAATCCTGAAATTGAAGTCAGTGGCCTCAAAGACAAGGTGATGACAAACTCTGTGGGTGTCGTCCTACAGCTGCAGCTAATAATCCTGACATTGAAGTCAGTGGCCTCACAGACAAGGTCATGACAAACTCTCTGGGTGTTGTCCTACAGCTGCAGCTAATAATCCTGACATTGAAGTTAGTGGCCTCACAGACAAAGCGATGACAAACTGTATGGGTGTTGTCCTACAGCTGCAGTTAATAATCCTGACATTGAAGTCAGTGGCCTCACAGACAAGGTGATGACAAACCACTGGATGGGATCCTTTACACTGACGATGACAGTTAAAGGCGCTATAACGACGATCATAAGGTAAGTAGAAAGTACCAATACCGATAGCAAATAATAAGACTACCGACACTCTTTGGAGCGCATGTTGACACTGACATTGAATTAGCTAAATATTCATTAAATTAATGTATATACTTTTACGATATATATTGTTCAATATATTGTCACTTTTTGTAGTGCATAAAGAACACTTAGTCAACGCATTGTTATAGATGCACTTATATACTTCTATATGAGATCCGCGATAGCTCAGTGGTTAGTGACATAGACTGCAAAGAACGAGAGGTAGGGTTCGATCCCAACCGACGGCTTCCGGATTCATCCAGCTTGTAATGGGTACCGGATTTTTTTCTGGGAAAGTATTGCAGCACGGGCGTAATACTGACAACATTACCCCAAAAATCATGTACCGAAGGTGTGTAAAATGTATGGTCACTAACACCATATTCCCTATACGCCACTTGGCGTGACGGAGGTACTTTACTTTTTTTATATACTTTTATGTGATATATTTTGTGTATCATGTCACTTAGTCAATGCATTATTTTAGACGCACTTGTAAACGCCAATGTTATATGTTGTGACGTTTATGTGATATCGTGTATGTATCACGTCACTTGACGTGGCGCTTAAAGAACATTGGGACAACGATGAATTAAAATGCTTTTTGACTGATAATGTCAGTACCACTTCAAGCTGCTCGGCTTCCCAAAAGAAACACTCAATTGCACATTTTCAGCTTTTGGGAGTATTCCCAAGCAGTGTAGATTAGATACCGAGAACAAACACAAATGTAATATTCATATTTCAAACATGAACCAAATAACCAGTTCACCAAATCTAAAATAACGATATCCGCTTTAGATATCCTCACCCCAAATTTATTTGGCAAGATCCGCATCTTCGGGATATGCCGAGCCATATATAAACGATAAGCAAGCGGCGGGCTAGAGCTCTTAAAAGCAAACCAATGGTTGTCAACCGTGAAGTTAAGAGGGCATTCACTACAAGCTCACTGACGTGAAGTGTCGTCTGAACAGCTTCATGTCAGTTAACTGACATTGACATAATCATTGTCGATGAGACGTCATCGCGTTATTTGAAGGTTATCATCATTGTACTCCAAACATGTCAAAATGCTTGCATCCTCTCTTCAGTATGTCCCACTGCGTCCAGAGACGCCAGCTCTGTGTGGTTAATAAATCCTCTGATGCACCCCTATACCTCGTTTCTAGATGTACCCATCATTGCTCCCATCTCGTTCATCCGAAGGAGATGCTTCGCCTCATGGTTGTCAAAGTCCCGTATCTAGGCGGGCATTGAATACGTCCGCTTGAGTTATTGTTTGGCCGTCTTCAACGACGGCACAGCAAACCAGCATATTCACTCAAACATATCCCATACTCCTGTATGTCCAGGGACGTAGGCAAATGTGACAATGCTAATCCTTGACGTTTTTAATGATTGGACTCATTGCCTGCGTACAGAGCCAGCCTCAACTTTGCTTATCATCCTCACCGAGTCACGTGGTATGTAGGCGTGGGTGTACTTTTTGTGAATCGAACCATGTGAACATCATCTTCTTCTACCTTTTTTAGTTCCCTGTGGAGCATAGGTCTTCAAGACACGCTTTCCAAGTCGTTCTGTTTTTTGCCATTCTTTTAAGATCATTCCATGTCTTCCCCATCATCTTCATCTCTGCTTCTATTTGTCTTCTCAAAGAATTCCTTGGTCTTCCTCTTTGTCTTTTCCTCTGGGGATTCCAAAAAAAGGCCTGTTGTGTAATACTCTCGGTTAGCTTCCGTAGTCCTATCCAGCGTCGTAGTCTTCGAAGTATCTCTTTATCCACTGGTGTTTGAGTGGTACATTTCCATAATTCTAAGTTAGTGATTCTGGCCTGCCATTTCCATCCCTTTTATCCTGCCTAAGCATCCATTAATGAAAGTCTGTATCTTCGCGATTGTCAATTTTGTTGTTCTCCATGTTTCACAACCATATAATAGCTTTAAATATAATATTTAACTTAATTTCTTTGGATTTCCATATGTTTCCCAGTGCAATGAAAGCTCCTCTTGCTTTTGATATCATTATTTTAGTATCATTTCTTGTTCCTCCCTCTTTATCTATATTACTGCCCAGATATATGCAAGATTGTGCATCTAATAGATGTAATTCTCCTAATTTTATTTGGTTATTGTCAACTGTATTAATTATCATAATGTTAGTCTTATCTCTATTAATCTTCAGTCATAGCTGTTGTAATCTATCATCAAGTATGTTCATTTTATCCTGCATCTGTTGATGGCTGTGTGATAGGAGAGCTATGTCATCAGCAAAGTCTAAATCATCAAGTTGTTTGGTCAGTGACAACTGGATTCCATTTCTGTTTTTTTGAGTTATTTTCATAACCCAATCTATGACCAGTAGAAAGAGAAATGGAGACAGATAGCATCACTGCCTTACTCCTGTTCTTATTTCAAATGCTTCTGTAATCGGTCCTTCATGCACCACACTACATTTCGTTCCTTCATACATTGTTTTTATCAGGTTAATACATGTTATAGGTATTCCGTAATGACTCAGCAACTTCCAAAGCATTCTTCTGTCTAAACTAACAAATGTCTTTTCGTAATCTATGAATCCAATATAAAGTGTGGATTTTAATTCTAAACTTTGTTCAACTATTATACGTAGAGTAGTTATTTGATCAGCACATGATCTGTTCTTCCTAAAACCTGCTTGTTCATCTCTCAATTGTTTCTCTATGACCTCTTTTAGTCTCTCAAGAATGATTCTGCTTAATATTTTTCCTGGCACTGATAGGAGCATAATTCCCCTATAATTTGTTCACTCCTGTAAACTTCCTTTCTTTGGTAGTTTGATCAGATAACCTTCTTTCCAGTCTTTAGGTATTTCTTCACTCTCTCAAATTTTATCTAATAGATTATGTAGCATCTTGGTAGAGGTGTTAATATCTGCTTTGATGGCTTCCGAAGGAATTTCATCTGGTCCTGTGGCTTTACCATTTTTTAATAGATTGATGGCTTTCATTATTTATTCTATGCTTTTTTTAAAACAGTTAACGTGTAACTCTTCTTCTGCTGGTAGTATATCTGGAGGATTATTTGAGCTGGGTCTGTTCAAAAGTTCTTCAAAGTTTCTTTCCATCTCACCATTTGTTCCCTTATATTACTAAGCAGATTTCCTTTCTTATCTTTAATAAAGGCGTTGATCTGCTTGTATTTTTCACTTAATTTCTTTGTGCTGTTGTACAGTTCTTTCATATTCCCTTTATTTGCTGCTTCTTCTGCTTCATTAGCTAGTTCATCTATATATTTCCTCTTATCCCTTTTAATGCATCTTCTCACTTCTTTGTTCACCTCTGTGTAAGCTTCATGAGTCTTGGCTTTATTACTTCTTGTTTTGCTTTTATTTATGTCTGCTTTCTTGCTCTTTCTTTCTTTAATTTTGTCCAGGGTCTCTGCTGTCATCCATGCCTTAATTTGGCGTTCTCTTTTCCCTAGTGTTTCTTCGCATGTCTCTTTCCATATATCTTTTACCTGTTTCCAATGATCTTCTATATTTATTGTATTTTCTAGTTGTTGGAGGACTTGGTATTTGTTTGATATTGTGACTGCGAATTTATCTTTAATTCCTTGTTCTTTAAAGAACCCTGCATTGAAATGCTTTCTACCCTTATTCGTTGTAGTATACCTTTTTAGTTGAATTTTAAGTTTAGCTATCAGAAGATGATGATCAGAAGCTATATCTGCCCCTCTATATACTTTTACATCCTGTAAGGATGACTTAAACTTATTATTAATACATATGTGATCAATTTGATTTTCCGTTCTATGATCTGGTGACACCCATGTAGCTTTGTGTATTTTTTTGTGTTGGAATATCGTTCCTCCTAGGCTCACTTGATTAAAGGCGCAGATACTTACAAATATCTCTCCATTCTCGTTTATATCTCCAAGTCCATGTTTTCCCATACTCTTCAAAGCATCTGTTGTCTGATCCTAAGCAGTAGGACCGAGACTAATAAGAGCAACATTATGAAATCATTAGAAATAGTAAATTTACACTCTAGTCTTATCACAAACTTTATTTTCGACACACCTATATAAAGATTCTGCTTGCAAAATCACTTTTTATGTTTCACCCCAGACATTTAATGGATACGACTATGAAATCGTTATACATAGTAAATATACACTATAAGCGAACCACAAACTTTAATTTTGATGTCCACATATCAAGAATTTGCTTAAAATAATCGCTTGTTGTTAATTTTACGCCCTACCATTGTTATGACTAGGACTATAAGATCAAGAAAAATAGTCGATTCACACTCTACGCTAACCACAAACTTTATATTAGATATCCCCGAATTAATATTCTGCAAAAAAATCACTTCTTTATGATTTTGACCCCCTACAATTTTTATGCCTGCGACCATGAAATCATTAAAAATATTAAATTTACTCTCAAGGTTAACCACACATTTTCTTTTTCACCCCCATATCAAGATTCTGCCAAAAAAATCACTTTTAAATAAGGTGACCTTTCGTCCCGGATTGTCCGGGACAGTCCCGGAATTTGACATTTTTTGAATCTTTGTCCCGGATCAGCTGCCGTACCGGTTTTGTCCCGATTTTGGCATATTTTTTAGCTTTTGTCCCGGATTTGATAAAAAAATTATTTGGGACACAAACGTTTACCAATTTTGCCATTTTGGTATACGGCGTACATTTCTTCAATTAACAAAAATATTATTCCGTTGCTGTGTAGACAATTTTGTTTAATATCAAAACAGTAGAATGCGCTCCTAGTTTTAAATCTCGTATATATTCGTTGTGTTACTAACTTTCACTTTCACTTTCGCAAAAAATGGCACCGAAGCGTAATTGTAGTTTTAATCAAGATTTACAAAAGGAATACCCTTTTATAAAAAAAAGTCTACATCGTCATCAGACTTCACTGTAAGATGTAATATATGTTCATCCGGGTTTACTATTAACCATAGTGGACGTGGTGATATTAAGAGCCACATAAATAGTGATAAACATAAGAGAGCCGTCGCTACTGCTGCATCAAGCTCGTCGTTGACAAATTTTTTTCGAGCTGAACAGGTTGGTAACAAAGAAGAACAGTTAGCTGCTACAGAAGGTGCCTTTGCATATCATACAGTGATGCACAATCACACGTTTAGATCTATGGACTGCACATCAAAATTGCTTCAGGTAACTGTAGAACCAAAATTTGCTTGTGCACGTACGAAAACAGAAGCTATTATTCGGAATATGTTCTCACCCCATGCTCTAAACGAATTGAGATGTGACCTAGAAAACGTAACATTTATCTCCATACTGACAAATGCCTCCAACCACAAAGAAATCAAGATTTTTCCTTTGCATGTCAGATACTTTGATCGCAATGAGGGACTGAAAGTTAAAATATTAGAGTTGAAGTCATTGCCGGGTGAAAAATCTGATATAGTAAGTAGTTTTCTTATTGGCTGTCTAACTGAAAATGGTTTAGAACTGAAAGCAGTTGGATTATGTGCAGACAACACAAATTCTAATTTTGGGGGCGCTGAAAGAAAAGGACAGAACAATGTTTTCACAGAACTGAAAGAAAACCTTGGACATAGTTTGATAGGTGTTGGGTGTGCTTGCCATATTTTCCACAGCACTGTTCGAGCAGCTGCAGACGTATAGCCTGTTGATGTTGAAATGACTATTGCAAACATTTATCTGTACTTCAAATCATACACAGTTAGAGTTGAAAGTCTCAAGGAGTTTTGTCAGTTTGTCGACACAGACTTCCAGATGATTTTAGGTTATGCACAAACTAGGTGGCTTGCGCTCTTGCCTGCTGTTGAAAAGGTTCTTTACATGTTCCTGCCTTTAAAATCATATTTTCAATCTCAAGACAGATGCCCAGTTTTTATACAGGAATTCTTTGAAAACCCACTGTCTGAGGCATGGCTTAATTTGGTTCACAGTCAGGCATCCTCTTTCCACGAAGCAGTGCAGAAAGTAGAGGGACAGATGGTCACTGTATTTGAAGTCATTGACAACATCAATAGGTTGAAAGCTATCTTGGAGTCCAAGCTGGAAGACGGCTTCTTGCCATCAAGAGTTCAGATAATCCTTAAAAAGCTGGAAATGGAAGGATTTCCACGTGATGATGTGAAAAAGTTTAACGCCAGTGTTTCTTCATTTTATGAAACAGCTTTACGTTATTTGAAGAAATGGGCTGCAAATAATTTTCAAAACCTAGAGTCTTACAGCTGGGTAATGCTGAACAGAACACCAAATTGGGAAGATATTGAGAAGTCTTCATCATTAGTGAGTCAAACAGTGCCTTCAGTCGACTTTCCAGAAAATGAAATGTATGACGAATATGTCTACATGAAACAGTTCGTTACTTCACAAAAAATTAGTGAGTGGAGTCTTAATGAAACATTACCAGGGCAGCGTTGGGTTGAACTAGCTTCCCACTTCAGAAACAATCATGTGCCCGTTTCACATATTCTGAAGTTGGCAGAGTTCTTTTTGTGTCTACCTGGAACAAATGCTGCAACAGAACGAGTGTTTTCTCTGATGAACAGTTTGTGGAAAAATGATAAAACACAACTAGGTGTTGAAACTTTAAAAGCCATGTTGATCACCAAAGTGAACTATGAGGGAGCATGTGTCGAATTTTATAAGATGCTGCATACAAAGAAGGACATTTTACAGAAAATTCACTCATCTGAAAAGTACAGCATCTCTGTTTCACCTTCAATTTAAGTGAGTATCACTGTTTTTTTTTTATCTCCTGATTATCCTGATAGCGTATTGTAGGTCTATATTATTAGATGTTTTAAAATGTATGTATTATTCACTTGAAAATGACAGCAAGAAGAAATGTAATTTTATTGGTGGAAAATTGAAGTAAAATTATTCCGTCCCGGAATGGGATTTCACAAATATGGTCACCTTACTTTTAAATGATATTTCCTCCAGCCCTTTTGATGGATACGATTATAAAAAATAGTAAATATACACTCTAAACTTACCACAAACTTTATTATAGACATAACTATATCAACAATTTGCTTAGAAACTTCACTTTTTTATGATTTTTACCCCCAGGTATTTTTAATGGATACGAGTATGAAGTCATTAAAAATAGTAAATTTACTCTCTAGGCTTTCAACAAACTTTATATTAGACACCCACATATAAAAAAATTCATTAATAATTAATATTTTATTTAAAGTTTATCCCAAGGTATTTTTAATGGATACGACTAGGAAATATTAAAAATGTAAATTTACGCTCTAGACTTACCACAAACTTTATTTTAGACACCCAATTATCAAGAATCTGCTTATAAAATCAGTTTTTATTAATTTTACTCTCAGCCATTATTATTGATCGGACTATGGAATCATGAGAAATATTAAATACCCACTCTCCGCTAACAACAAACTTTATTTTAGATATCTCCCCATATCAATAATTTGCTTAAAAAATCGCTTTTTTTATTTTTACCCACAGTCATTTCTAATCGACACGACTATTAAATCATTAGAATTAGTAAATATACACTATAAGGGAACCACAAACTTTAATTTTGATATCCCCATATCAAGAATTTGCTTCAAAAATGTTTTTTTAATGATTTTTAGCGCTAGACATGTGTAATCGATACGATTAGGAAATCATTAGAAATAGTAAATTTACACTCTAGACTTACCAAAAACTTCATTGTAGATATCCCTATATCAACAATTTGCTTAAACATGTTTTTTAATTATTTTTACCGCTAGCCTTTTTCAATCGGTACGATTATGGAATCATTAGAAATCGTATATATATATACACTCTAGGCTTACAACAAATTGTATTTTAGACACCCCCATATCAAGATTCTGCAAAGAAATGACGTTTTATGATTTTTGCCCCAGCCATTTTTTTATGGATACGACTATGAAGTCGTTAAACATAGTAAATTTGCACTCTAGACTTACCACAAACTTTATTTTAGATATCCTCATATCAAGAATTTGCTAAAAAATCACGTTTTATGATTTTTTACCCCAGTCCACTTTTATGGCTATTCCTTTGAAATTGATTAACATAGTAAACTTACACTCTAGGCTTAACATAATCTTTATTTTAGACACCCCCATATTAACATTCTGGAAAAAAATATGTTTTATTATTTTTGAAATCAACCATTTTTTTTATGGCTACGCCTATGAAATGGATAAATATAGTAAACTTACCGCCTAGGCTTACCACAAATTGTTTGTCTATGTTTGACTTCCCCATTTAACGAATTTGCTTTAAAAATAATTGTATGATTTTTACCCCCAACCATTTTTATGGCTGCGGATATGAAATCATTAAAAAAAGTAAATGTCCACTATAAACGTACCAAGAACTTTATAGTAGACAACACAATATCAAGATTCTGCTTTAAAAAATCACTTTTGATGATTTTTACCTCTATGCATTGTTATGGTTACGCCTATGAAATCATAAGAAATAGTAAATTTACACTTTACGCTTATCACAATCTTTATTTTAGACAACCCCCATATCAAGATTCAACAAAAAAAAAACGTATTATGATTTTTGTCCGCGGCCATTTTTAAGACTTCGACTATGAAATCATTATACATAGTAAATTTACACTCTAGATTTATCACAAACTTTATCTTCGACACCCCTATATAACGATTATGCTCAAAAAATCACTGTTAATAATTCCCCCCACTACCCCGCAGCCATGTTTTTGGAAACGACTATAAAATCATTATAAATAGTAAAATTACACTTTAGGCATAGTACTAAAGTTATTGTAGATATCCCAATGTCAAGAATTTGATTTAAAATAACACTTTTTATTATTTTTACCCCCAGCTATTTTGTATCAATACGTCTATGAGACCTTTAAAAATTATTAAATATACATTCTAGGCTTACCACGAACTTTAATTTTGATATCCCCATATCAAGAATTTTTTCTTCTTCTACCTTTTAGCTCCCAGTGGAGCATAGGTCTTCAACAAAAACTTTCAAAGTCGTTCTGCTTTTTGCAATTCTTTTAAGATCATTCCATGTCTTCCCCATCATCTTCATCTCTGCTTCGATCTGTCTTCTCCAAGAATTCCTTGGTCTTCCTCTTTGTCTTTTCCCCTGGGGATTCCAAAAAAAAGCCTGTTGTGTAATACTCTCAGTTGGCTTCCGTAGTGTGTGTCCTATCCATCGCCATCGTCTTCGCTGTATCTCTTTATCCACTGGTTTTTGACCGGTACATTTCCATAATTCCACGTTAGTGACTTTGTCCTGCCATTCCCATCCCTTTATTCTGCGCAAGCATCCATTAATGAAAGTCTGTACCTTCATGATTGTCAATTTTGTTATTCTCCATGTTTCACAGCCATATAATAGGACCGACTTAACATTTGAGTTGAAAATTTTTATTTTTGTATTTAGCCTAATTTCTTTGGATTTCCATATGTTTCCCAGTGCAATGAAAGCTCCTCTTGCTTTTGATATCCTTATTTTGGTATCATTTTCTGTTCCTCCCTCTTTATCTATATTACTGCCCAGATATATATATAAGATTGTACGTCTAGTAGAGGTATTTCTCCTAGTTTTATTTGGTTATTGCCAACTGCATTAATTCTCATAATATTGGTCTTATCTCTATTAATCTTTAGTCCTAGCTGTTGTGATCTCTCATCTAATATACTAATTTTAACCTGCATCTGTTGATGGCTGTGTGATAGGAGAGCTATGTCATCAACAAAGTCTAAATCATCAAGTTGTTTGGTCAGTGACCACTGGATCCCATTTCTGTTGTTTTGAGTTATTTTCATAATCCAATCTATGGCCAGTAGAACGAGAAATGGAGACAGAAGGCATCCTTGCCTTACTCCTGCTTTTATTTCAAATGCTTCTGTAAGCTGTCCTTCATGCACCACACTACATTTTGTTCCTTCATACATTGTTTGTATCAGGTTAATAAACTTTATGGGGATTCCGTAATGACTCATGAACTTCCAAAGCATTCTTCTGTCTAAACTATCAAATGCCTTTTCGTAATCTATGAATCCAATATAAAGTGGGGATTTTAGTTCTAAACTTTGTTCAACTATTATACGTAGAGTAGTTATTTGATCAGCACATGATCTGTTCTTCCTAAAACCTGCTTGTTCATCTCTCAAGTGTTTCTCTATAGCCTCTTTTAGTCTCTCCAGAATGATTCTGCCTATTATTTTTCCTGGCACTGATAGTAGCATATTTCCCCTATAATTTGTGCACTCCTGTAAACTTCCTTTCTTTGGTAGTTTGATCATATAACCTTCTTTCCAGTCTTTAGGTATTTCTTCACTCTCCCAAATTTTATCAAATAGATCATGTAACATCTTGGTAGAGGTGTTAATATCCGCTTTGATGGCTTCCGAAGGAATTTCGTCTGGTCCTGTGGCTTTAGGATCTTTTAATAGTTTGATGGCTTTCATTATTTCTTCTTTGCATGGTTTTCCACAGTTAACGTGTAACTCTTCTTCTGCTGGTAGTATATCTGGAGGATTATTTGAGCCGGGTCTGTTCAAAAGTTCTTCAAAGTGCTCTTTCCATCTCTCCATTTGTTCCCTTATATTACTAAGCAGATTTCCTTTCTTATCTTTGATAAAGGCGTTGATCTGTTTGTATTTTCCACCTAATTTCTTTGTGCTGTTGTACAGTTCTTTCATATTCCCTTAATTTGCTTTATGCCTTATCCTGGCGTTCTCTTTTCCCCAGCGTTTCTTCGCATGTCTCTTTCCATATATTTTTACCTGTTTCCAATGATCTTCTATATTTATTGTATTTTCTAGTTGTTGGAGGACTTGGTATTTGTTTGCTATTGTGACTGCGAATTTATATATCAAGAATTTGCTTAACAATTATTTTATTACGATTCCCCCCTCCCCCCAGCCATTTTTATTTATACGCATATGAAATCATTTGCTATAGTAGATGAACACTCTAGACGTACCACATTGTTTTTTTTAGATATCCCCATACGAAGAATTAACTTAAAAATGACTTTTTGTTGATTTTTACCCCCAGCAATTTTTATTAATACGACTATGAAATCATTAAAAATAGTAAATTTTCCCTCAAACTTTATTTTAGACAACCTTATGCCAGGATTCTTCTTAAAAAAATCTCTTTATATGATTTTAGACATCCCAATATCAAGATTTTGATAAAAAAATCATTTTGTTTCTCATGATGAAAAATCTTCTGATGAACATAAGCGTCCATTATGTCCAAAGACTTTTAAACGGCTCTAAGCTATTCTTCAGCATACACGAGCCGCACTTTTTGCCTTATACACCATACTTGTACCATTTGTCAACGCTCATATACGAGTCGAAGTGAATTAACCAGCCGTAACAGACTGAAACTCTCAACAAAGGAATCAGCTCCACCAAAGGCACGGTCTACATCCCCATCTTTGCGCTCTGTACATGTTACGACGTCAATTTCTCCACCACCGGTTGCCCCTTCATCATCATCGACCAAAAGAGAGCTAGATAAGGAACAGTCATCTGAGCGTAAAAAACACAAGATCGATGGCCCTTTAGAAACACTACCCAATGATGTGCGGGATGTATACCAACAATCTTGTCAGTTATAAACACCTACGCTACTATAAATAAGAGAGATTCCACATATACTTTCTTTCACTCACCTGCCAGTCCATTCAGGACAGACTGGTCAGGGGTTCTAAGTAGTGTTTTTGATAGTCAGACAACCCGTTTTAAAATTAACTATGGTCACGATCTTATTCTCAGAAACTGCGATACCGGGCATTTACGCTTCTTCCACGCCTCCCTCAATAACACGGTTGTTCTCGAGTTCCCACAGTCAATCTATATATATTTCATTCGCCTAAAGTATTGTATATATCTGCAATAAATGTTACTGTCTTTTGTAATTCTTGCAGTGGCCCATATAGTTTTGTCTGTAGTGTTGTAACTTTGGACCGACGGATTTTCCTCAGTCTACTATATTCAGTGCAGTCTTAACGTATGTGTTCAGCAGTCTGGGGCGCCTGACCATGTGTACATGTAGTTGAGGTGCCGATCTTGAATTGTATATACATGTGACTGAGGAATCGATTGTGTCCTGTTCTGAGGCGTATAATAATAACTCGTTCCCATCTATTCATATTATGAAAAACATCCTGATGTGTGGCTTTTGGCCCTCTGATTGATTTGATTATCTCTTTCTTATGATGGTATGTAACCGGTACATCTAGGTGTGTTCCTGTTGCACCTTCCTTTGCAAAATTATCTGCTTTCCCATCTCCTGGTATTCCACAGTGGGGTATGATCCACAGAAGGACAACCGTGTGGTGCTTGCAAGGTTCAGTGAATAAGGCCTGTAGATGTGGTAATTTTCCGGTTTGTAGTGCCTGGCGTAATGGTCTTGAATCTGTAAAAAATACTACAGGCTGTGGGCTAAGATTACTGTTCAGCAGTGTTTCTATTGCCAACTTTATTGTTTGGATTTCTGCATCATAATTGTGACAATATTAACATGTTGCTATTTTACTCATATCCCTAGTGTTATTTGGATACTCTATATAGGCACCTGCTCCCCCAATCTTTACTGCATTCTGTGCTGATCCATCTGTGTACACACGAATCCATAGGTCTTGTGGATATTCTTCATCCAGGAAACTAAGAGTTATTGTTTTTCACTGCAGACTAATCTGTTCTTCTTTGTGTCAAGTATTCCTTTCACTTCTGTCTGTATTTCTATTGATAATTCTGATTCCTCTGCCCAGGGAATCTGTTCTAGTATGGGCAATACGGGGTTAACAACTCTTGGCATATCTGGTGTTTGTCTACAAATACGCTTGGCTTGGTGGATATAACTGGTTCTCTTAAGTCGTCCGAATGCAAGATTTTGGAATCGGTCCTTCATTGGATGCCTCGGCATGCATGCACATGTTTCTGCCTGTATCAGCACCTTTGTGTCCCACTGTTCTCTCAGTGCTGGTATCCTCCACAATTTCTCCATCTCCAATATCGGTGTTGATTTCATTGCTCCAGTGATGATTCTAAGTGCCTGGTTGTGTACTTTATCCAGTTCTTGCAATGTGGTGTTTGATGCTGAACACCATGCAGTTGATCTATATTCTAAATGTGAACGTAGACTCTGTTGGTAACCTTTACTGAATATTTTCCCACTGGCACCCCACGTGGTTCCACATAGCTTTCATAGAATATTCAATTTCCTCCTTGCTTTTTGGACTGCCTTATTTATCTGCTTCTTCCATGATAGTTTGCTATTAAATGCAACTCCGAGATACGTAGCTTATATGTTTTCTTTCACATGCACATTGTTTATGTAGATGGCTACTGCTTTTGTTTTGGGGCGGGGGGTGGATGTTGTGTGAAAAGTGTAGTACTTCATTTGTCTGTATTGATGCTGTTACACCATCTATTTGTCAATGCATTCATAGCTCTTTGCAGCAATTTGGAGGATGATAGTTATTGTGGGGTTCCTGGCAAGGGTTATTTTGTGCTTGCTTTCGAGATATTTCCATGCCATTGTTGCTCAAGTAAATTGCAAAAACAAATGCTCTAGTACACTACTCCAGAATGGTTTGTAGTGTTTCCGTGCCCCTCTAGGTATTGTTTCACTGGCAGCTTGTATTATTAGTCTACTGAATTCATGAACTATTTTGTTGATGCCTATGCCTGTATTTAGATCTTTAGTCAGTACACTGGTGTGATGTTGATACATTTTACAGTCTGCCTTTTTGTAATTCCATCTGGAGAGAGTGATGCTCTCACTGACGGCCTTATTTTGCACCACTAACAAGACTGGTCGGTGGTCGCTGCCTCCAAGTTGTTTCCCAACAATTCAGAGGAAGAGGTATGTTTACAGCACTCGGAAACTAAGCGCTTGGCTTTTCGTGGCAAGGCGCTGTGCCACTGAGTACGGGTTCGATCCTGCCTTGGTCCATATTTTTTTTCTTTTGTTGATTATTTGTCATTTTTCCGAGTGCTGTAAACATACCTCTTCCTCTGAATTGATTCACTGATTATCGCCTCGGTAGTTTCCCTCTATAATAATATTCATTTATTATTATTTGTCTCCTGTTTCCGAACAATACGTGTGATATTACAATCCAGGTCTGGTGAATGGAAAGCAGAGTCTGGTGTAGATGTGGTATGCCATGATCTGGAATAGAATGTTGGTGGATCTGTTGTCTGGTTTAATAGTATAAGCTCATTGCCGTCCTGCCAATTTTCAAGTCCTTCACCTCACCTCGATTGTCCATATGTCGATAGCCCCAGCTCTGTGAATGGCTATTTCTCCACATACAATTATTATTTCTTTTAATGTAATTGTATCCAGTGCTAGTGGGCGGTCACTCAGACAATACTAGTTAAATATGTGAAAGTCTGTATTTTCTGTCCTGAGATGCCGTATTTGATATTCCGCCCCATCCATATACACTTAAATCTGACATGCATAGATGTTTTTCTTTACAAGTGTCAATATTTCGCCCATTTGTGTGTTTTTTTCTGTCAGATCAGTAGCACTGGTATCACATAATCTTCAATGCTATGTCGTTGTTTAGATGAGTTACCTGCAAACAGCATATGCTTACTTGTTCTTCATGCATGATATGTTCTAATTCCAACTTTTTACTGTACCCATCTCGTTTGCTGATGATGCCTTCAACATTCCAGTGCATTATTTTGAGTGGTGTTATTTTGGATTGGCCAGTAGCTCTATTCTCTAGCCTACTGACTCCACAGAGCGGTTGAGAAGGACATCCAATAATAGAGGTTGGGCCCTTTCGAGGCTGATTGCCCGACGCTGCACATGCCTGAGTGTCCATCACAGGGCGAGTGCCATATCGATTTGTAGCTATAGACATACTTCCCTTTGGCGTGAGTGCGTGACATCCTGATTGTTGTAGTGCGCCTTTTGGCTGGTTGCCTCCAACTTCAGCACTTAAACTTTCTAGAGCAGACTATGGTCTTGCTCATGTGTTGGAAGGCATGACCATTTATGGTTTTAAGTCCCTGATGACTGTTAAACCCTATCCCCACGACAAGGATCTGGCCTTGACGGAGCCACAGCTTATAATTTTGGAGATTTCACCAGATTCGTTGATTCTCTAAACGAACACAATCGCGTAGAATCTGCCCTGCTCAAAAGACCCGATACTAAGTGGATGGTGGAGAGTATTCCCGCTACTAGTTTGTATTTAATTCACCTTCATGACCTCCCGGTCAGTTGATTAGCCTTCATGTACCATCTTATGTGGTCAAAATAGGGAAAGCTACATGGGAGGGCGACATGGTAGGAGGAAGAGCAAGTGGGCATAGGCGAGTGGGAGAGCGAGAGGGAGAGAGAAAGAGAAAGTGAGAGGTTAAGCAGTTGTACATTGATAAATTATCTATTCTCTGGTGTATTAATAAAATCGTTATTGTGAAAATTATATAGAAAGCATCATATTTGTGTATTTTATTTGTCTTGGTTAATTCACTTATCAGAGAGAGAGAGAGAGAGAGAGATGGAGAGAGAGATATAGAGAGCGAACCACTAATACCGAGGAGCAAGCGAGAGACAACACCCACTTTCCTTCATCTTTAAAATCATCACAACACATTATGTATTTACAAGGACACACCTGCCCTGAGAAAGTGAGCACGAGAGAAAAAAAAATGATCCTACGCCCAGAAGGGGAACACACACACATTCCTCAATACACCTTACGGTCACCGATCACGGCGTCTCCTACGCTCACCGAGATCACGTAGAGTAGGTCGGTCCGTCTTTCTGCGTGTATATCTTTTATATAGGAAAAACCACGCATTTTGCTGCGTCTAACGCAGTGATCACCCTACCACATACATACTACTACTTATATGAGGACTGAAGATACGATGTCTAATCAAAATCGTTAATCTGTTTACTTAGTTGCAGTCCTTTGGTGTTGTAGCTGAAGCTGGTGGTCGTTCACCTGTTCATTTATCTTTTGTCTTTCCATATTGTATTAGCTATTGGTTACAGTATATCCTAGGTAGTTGTAGCTTTGAACTATCTCCGACTTTGAAATACAGTTATAGGTTTTGAGTATTATCTTTATCTATGATTATAGATTTAGTCTGTTTGATATTCATATGAAATCCATATTTAACATAAATGTAGACAGAAAAGATCTAAGAAAAATAAAGAACATATACCGGCAAGAAACTGGAAACCAATTGGGAAAGTTTCAAATAATAAAACACAGTGTTACACAAGGTTGTGTGCTGTCACCAGATTTGTTTAATATGTATAGTGAGATTGTTTTAGGATGCATAAGGGACATGCCTGGAATAACAAATGGAAGTCATAATGTAAATAATCTAAAGTATGCTGATGATACAGTCTTAATCGCTTAGAGTGAAAATGAGTTAGACGCGAAATGTTAGACAGTATAGTGAAAGAAGGCATAAATAAAGGACTCAACCTTAATACCAAAAAGACAGTAGTAATGGTAACAACAACGAAAAAGACATCACCTCAGTGCAAACATAAAGACAATTGGAACAATATTAAAACACGTAAATGAATTTAAATATTTGGAACTTTGTTAACCTCAGACGGAAGATGTACAAAAGAGATGAGACGATGAATGGCTCAGGCAAAAGCAACTTTCCAAAAATGAGGAATATACTATGCAATCCATTTTTGACAATAGAAACATGAAAAAGAGTTCTTAAATGTTATGTAGAGCCAGTCTTAATATATGGATGTGAATCATGGACAATAGGACAACAGACAAGAAAATCACTGGAGTCTGTAGAAATGTGGTTTTACAGAAGAATGTTGAGAATACCATGGACAGCTAAGAAGAGTAATTACAACGTTCTGAAAGGGGCAAAAGTAAAACGATAGCTAATTTCCAATATTAGGAAGAAATAATCATCATTTTTTCGCCATGTAATGAGAAGAGAACAACTGGAATATATTGTAACAACTGGGAAAATTAAGGGACAAAGAGTTAGACGGAAGGAAACAGAAAATTTACCAGACCGCTTAAGAGAATGGCTTGGCAGAAGGTCAATAACAGAAATGATAATTAACTGTCGAGATCGAAAGATGTGCAGAGATATGATCACCTACGCCAGCAGGCCCGGCACTTGTTGATGACAATGAATCTATATGTATTGCTTGTCGTATTTAATTCATTGAGTAACTGTTGCAGATCTTCGGAATATGTTTGTAGTTATTCAGTATTATCAACATATATCTTATTTTTTTTATTATATTTGAATTTATAGCTGAGCATATCTGTAATGTTTTAAAAGATGTTACTAAGTTTATAGAATCAAGAAGTTTGCTGATAAGGTGTACCATTGTTGCAATGGGTAGAGTCAATGCAGAAGTAAACAAACACGTAGGGTTATCTTTGTCTACTTCTCTGGACATTCCGGAGTACGATGAAATTAAACAGCTGGCAGGTTGGCTAGCTGCGCTGCTGTTGAAGACGGTCAACCAATGGATCAGGCGGACCTCATCGATGCCCTTCGAGATGTGGAAAGGATGCATGATTTCGACAAACAAGATTTTACGTCACTCCTTCAAATGAAAGAGATGGGAGTTAAGATGTGCACAGCTAGAAACAAGAAGCTTGTCGTATAAGAGGACTTATCAACCAACAGAGAACTGGAGTCGTCAATCGTTGGGCACTGCGGGACATGCTGAGTAGGTGATCTGGGCACCTATGGACATGTTCGGAGTGCAGTGATGATAACCCGCAAATGACTCAATAACAACCTGTGTGCAGAATATGTCTTCTTTTGTCCCATTATTTTTTTCTAAATCCAAATTGATGTTCTTATAATACTATATTGATTTTATTCTGAATTATTCCATATATAACTTTAAGCAATATATTTGTTCATCCGTGCGGTACCAGGGCTCGAAAGGGGAGTAAAGAATAGTGGCGATGTACCCTATCAGGCGTCTTCGTAAGAGGTGAGAAAGGAGGGTTGGGCATGGGACTGGCTATCCCATACTGTAAAAAAATAAGTAAAAAAAACTTCACAAACATGGACAAGTCAGAGAGAGAAAAAGTAAATCCGCCATCCAGGAAAGAGAATGGCTCTCTGTCTTAGAGACATGACGCAAGTCGGAGAAAGCCGTAAGGAGTCCGGGTTGCCGACTCACCCTTTGTCTACCAGGAAATCCTCCAGAATTGGCACCTGGAATGTTTGTACTCTCAAAGAAATGAAGTTTACAAGAGTGCACAAATTTTAGGGAAAATATGCTACTATCAGTGACAGGAAAAATATTAAGAACAATCATTTTGGAGAGACTAAAAGAGGCCATAGAGAAACATCTGAGAGATGAACACGCAGGTTTTAGAACAGATCATGTGCTGATCAATTAACTACTCTACGTATAATAGTTGAACAAAGTTTAGAACTAAAATCCCCACTTTATATTGGATTCATAGATTACGAAAAGGCATTTCATAGTTTAGACAGAAGAATGCTTTGGAAGTTGCTGAGTCATTATGGAATCCCCATAAAGTTTATTAACCTGATAAAAACAATGTATGAAGGAACGAAATGTAGTGTGCTTCATGAAGGGTACACACTACGGTAGCCAACTGAGAGTATTACACAACAGGCCCTATTTTGGAATCCCCAGGGAAAAAGACAAAGCGGAAGACCAAGGAATTCTTGGAGAAGACAGATAGAAGCAGAGATGAAGATGATGGGGAAGACATGGAATGATCTTAAAAGAATGGCACTTGGAAAGTGTTTGTTGAAGATCTATGCTCCACTGGGAGCTGAAAAGGTAGAAGAAGAATAATATATTTGTTGCATGGCTCATTAGACATATTGTTCTGAAATCACTTGATATAATATCACTATTCTTTTTGGGCAATGCTATTCTTTTTTTTTTTTTTTTGTTCTAATGAAATGTTCAAAATCCTGATCTTTAAACAGAGCCTATCACACAGAGTCAACTGTCACACGTATCACGTTTCACCTGCCATTAGCTATAATAAAACCTGCTGCCATAAATGATCGATAAGAGCTGAATATGAACTCAACTTACACTATTCATGTCGTGCATTTGTCGTTTGCAATTAATACCTTATCTATCTTGACTATCCCACCATCGTTCGACCAGTAAAAAATCAATTTCCAAACATTCAGGATGCAATGTTTAGAGACAAATGAGAGTTCAACCTTGTTTCTTCAATCAATTGTAACTATTTTAAAAAATATAAATATGTGAACGATAAACATGTTATTAAGATATACTAAATAATTTAAAAGTATTTAATGTCCTAATATGAATTTTAATGAGAGTGAGGATAGGATTTCAAATGTCAGGACGACAAAAGTTATGTTTATAAATTTGACTGTCAAATATGAAGTAACCTTTCATATGTGATGATATATTTTCAGCTGTCACACAACTCGATCTGGTTAAACAGGAACACAGTGAGAACAAATTAGGATTAAACAGACTAAAAGATATGAGTTTGATGCAAGAAGTTTGCTCAGTGCTGTTAAGTCTTGTGGTACTCGTCGGTAAGTTTATTATTTTCCACCAAGTTACTTTTTTTTACGTTTTACGTAAAGTAATTAATTTTTCCAACTAATAGAACACTCTTTTCTCGTCTTAACTTGGGCATTATTTAGATCATCTCTTCAAAATCTGATGGCCTCTCGTCGTGTGTTGTGTTTTCTATCGTTGAAGAAGATACCGACATTTCAAAGTCATCTTGTTAACTGTCTACAGATTTCATGCAAATAACAATGTTTAAACAATGTTGTGTTAGTGTTCATAACTATCAATGCTCAATATCAAATTGTATGAATGATATTTTCGATATCGAATTCAATACTCGTTTATGCCTGGGTGAACTTAGGAACGTTGTTGTACATGTTTAGTTAATAAACTAAGAGAACACTGATGCTGTGTAGTTTTATAAACCAAAAATATACCTAGATTAATAACATGAGAGGAAAACGTCACGACAACAAAATGATGACCTGTGTTTAATTATCACTCAGAATAAACGTCAATACATAGGCAAACAAATTGTATAAAGTCAACTAAGAGACAAAGCATGGTAAGTACGATGTTAAATCA
Organism: Megaustenia siamemsis; assembly: GCA_032433765.1. Taxonomy (NCBI): domain Eukaryota; kingdom Metazoa; phylum Mollusca; class Gastropoda; order Stylommatophora; family Ariophantidae; genus Megaustenia; species Megaustenia siamemsis. The sequence continues at coordinate 55,404,403 of JAVIAB010000159.1, forward strand.
TGTATGTGGTAAACTCACTGATATATGGCTATATAGCCCCACTCAAGTAATATCTAACAAAACAAGTAATTAAATACCTGCCATGGTGATACAAGATTATAAATACAAACAAAAGATCAGACAAAGAAAAGACGAAACAAACTTAGCGCACATTTACGCATCGCTGAATGAGTAGATTGTGCACTCGCTCTCAATGTAAAGTTTCAAGCTCATTTCTAAGAAATGGTTCATTATCGTTTTCTTCTGGCTGGAAGATGCCAATCTTTTTTCATTTTTAATTTCTAAAAATTGAGGCCAGGGATTGTTTGAGGGAATTTCTGTATTTTAGTTTGCGGAGACAGGTCTGACCGGTCGCATTCTCCTGACTATAAAAGTCAACATGGCTTTTGTACCAGCGCGCGGAGGGACGTGCTTTAGACGACTGACCGGTGATAGAAGTCATGTTCTGGGAAGGTATATATAATATGTTTACGACTACAAATTAGATATCAGCTGAACTGTGGTCATATCAAGTGCTTAATCGAAATGGAGGCATGGTATCGTTTGTTGGGACAACGATTCTTGGGGCACGCTCACTGATCGTGAAATCTACACGGATTAGGCGCAGTGCATGAAGGTCGTGCTGTCGGCGACGACCGTTACAGCGATTCGGAAGTAAATATCATAAGCTGCACACCTTTTTTTTTTCTAAATGCAACCTGTTCACTAGAACAATGTGAACGATCATGATGATCATTTGGTTAATTGCTGAAAGGTGGCTTGGCAGATATGGGAATGTCATGCCTGCATCGATCCAATTCGGCTTTAAAGTCTAAAGTCTTTGGGGAGGTAAATGGGGACTGGCATAACGTCCATCACCTGACCAAGAATTAAAGCAGTTATTAGTTTACATTTCTCTACCAAAAAACATTTGACATTATATTTTGTAATAGGTAACGCTATCAAGTTCTCAGACATGTATTCATTTTTTAAACTAAAACCTGACCAAATGTAAACAAATTAAAGGAGCACATTTCACGAGAACATTTATTTTACGACGCACCATTTATATACTAAAGAGAGATAGCTGTATTTGAATACAATGATTTTGAATCGTCAGGAGAGTGGATTTAAAGTTAAATAAATAAGAAACACTTATTCATAGACCATCTTTATATTATTATCATTATATATCTACAATGTTGAGTGCAAGAATACAAAAATGAGCTTTATACATTTCATCAAGATTGAAGTGTCATTGCAACAATATTCCAAGGAATAGCATCGAAGTTTGTGAGTTTTTGATTGTTTTTAGTATTTAGTATAGTGATATGTGTGTGATTCGTACACAAGTGTATGAATGATGAGATAATATAGTACAGTGATATGTGTATGAGTGGTACACAAATGTATGAATGATGCGATAATTTAGTATAGTGATATGTGTATGAGTCGTACACAAATGTATGAATGATGCGATAATTTTGTATAGTGATATGTGTATGAGTCGTACACAAATGTATGAATGATGCGATAATTTAGTATAGTGATATGTGTTTTAGTTGAACACAAATGTATGAATGATGAGATAATTTAGTACAGTGACATGTGTTTGAGGCCTAAACAAATGTATGAATGATGCAATAATTTAGTACAGTGACACGTTTTTGAGGCCTAAACAAATGTATGAATGATGCGATAATTTAGTACAGTGACACGTGTTTGAGGCCTAAACAAATGTATGAATGATGCGATAATTTAGTACAGTGACACGTGTTTGAGGCCTAAACAAATGTATGAATGATGCGATAATTTAGTAGTGACATGTGTTTGGGTCGTAAACAAATGTATGAATGATGCGATAATTTAGTACAGTGACATGTGTTTGGGTCGTAAACAAATGTATGAATGATGCGATAATTTAGTAGTGACATGTGTTTGGGTCGTAAACAAATGTATGAATGATGCGATAATTTAGTACAGTGACATGTGTTTGGGTCGTAAACAAATGTATGAATGACGTTATAATTTAGTAGTGACATGTGTTTGAGTCGTAAACAAATGTATGAATGATGCGATAATTTAGTAGTGACATGTGTTTGGGTCGTAAACAAATGCATGAATGATGCGATAATTTAGTAGTGACATGTGTTTGGGTCGTAAACAAATGTATGAATGATGCGATAATTTAGTAGTGACATCTATTTGGGTCGTAAACAAATATATGAATGATGCGATAATTTAGTAGTGACATGTGTTTGGGTCGTAAACAAATGTATGAATGATGCGATAATTTAGTATAGTGACATGTGTTTGAGTCGTAAACAAATGTATGAATGATGCGATAATTTAGTACAGTGACATATGTTTGAGTCGTAAACAAATGTATGAATGATGCGATAATTTAGTACAGCGATATATGTTTGAGTCGTAATTAAATGTATGAATGATGCGATAATTTAGTAGTGACATGTGTTTGAGTCGTAAACAAATGTATGAATGATGCGATAATTTAGTAGTGACATGTGTTTGGGTCGTAAACAAATGCATGAATGATGCGATAATTTAGTAGTGACATGTGTTTGGGTCGTAAACAAATGTATGAATGATGCGATAATTTAGTACAGTGACATATGTTTGAGTCGTAAACAAATGTATGAATGATGCGATAATTTAGTACAGTGACATATGTTTGAGTCGTAAACAAATGTATGAATGATGCGATAATTTAGTACAGTGACATGTGTTTGGGTCGTAAACAAATGTATGAATGATGCGGTAATTTAGTACAGTGACATATGTTTGAGTCATAAACAAATATATGAATGATGCGATAATTGAGTACAGTGACATATGTTTGGGTCATAAACAAATGTATGAATGATGCGATAATTTAGTACAGTGATATGTGTTTTAGTCGTAAACAAATGTATGAATGATGCGATAATTTAGTACAGTGACATATGTTTGAGTCGTAAACAAATGTATGAATGATGCGATAATTTAGTACAGTGACATATGTTTGAGTCGTAAACAAATGTATGAATGATGCGATAATTTAGTACAGTGATATGTCTTTTAGTCGTAAACAAATGTATGAATGATGCGATAATTTAGTACAGTGACATGTGTTTGAGTCGTAAACAAATGTATGAATGATGCGATAATTTAGTACAGTGATATATGTTTGAGTCGTAAACAAATGTATGAATGATGCGATAATTTAGTACAGTGACATGTGTTTGAGGCCTAAACAAATGTATGAATGATGCGATAATTTAGTAGTGACATGTGATTGAGTCGTAAACAAATATATGAATGATGCGATAATTTAGTACAGTGACATGTGTTTGAGTCGTAAACAAATGTATGAATGATGCGATAATTTAGTAGTGACATGTGTTTGGGTCGTAAACAAATGTATGAATGATGCGATAATTTAGTAGTGACATGTGTTTGAGTCGTAAACAAATGTATGAATGATGCGATAATTTAGTAGTGACATGTGTTTGGGTCGTAAACAAATGTATGAATGATGCGATAATTTAGTAGTGACATGTGTTTGAGTCGTAAACAAATGTATGAATGATGCGATAATTTAGTACAGTGACATGTGTTTGAGGCCTAAACAAATGTATGAATGATGCGATAATTTAGTAGTGACATGTGTTTGAGTCGTAAACAAATGTATGAATGATGCGATAATTTAGTACAGTGACATATGTTTGAGTCGTAAACAAATGTATGAATGATGCGATAATTTAGTACAGTGATATGTGTTTGAGTCGTAAACAAATGTATGAATGATGCGATAATTTAGTACAGTGACATATGTTTGAGTCGTAAACAAATGTATGAATGATGCGATAATTTAGTAGTGACATGTGTTTGGGTCGTAAACAAATGTATGAATGATGCGATAATTTAGTAGTGACATGTGTTTGAGTCGTAAACAAATGTATGAATGATGCGATAATTTAGTACAGTGACATGTGTTTGAGTCGTAAACAAATGTATGAATGATGCGATAATTTAGTACAGTGGCATATGTTTGAGTCGTAAACAAATGTATGAATGATGCGATAATTTAGTACAGTGGCATATGTTTGAGTCGTAAACAAATGTATGAATGACCTCAGAAGTTCAGTCCAGTTCAGAAGATCAGTCCAATACATCATTCATATTTGATTGAAGTTCCTAAACTTGTGCAAGATGGTTACCCAAGCGGCAAAGCTTGGATGTCTGCGCACCCGTCCAAAATTATTCATTTCCCGCGATACCTTCTTGTCATGCGCTGGGGTACGTACTCTGAACTAGACGGTACGGGGACTATGTTGAATAGCGGTCAATTCATTAAAAAGTAGTGTTCTGTAAACAAAGAATGTGGATTATATATCTTCTTTTCTTCATTCGCCAGCTTCTACCTCTGACCAAGTCCCTAGAGACTATGAACTGAATTTTGCGTGCTAATCCATTTTTCCTTGGGAGCGGTGTGCACAGGGGTCCCTCTCCGCACAAGCAGCTAACTCCGACTTCGGAGGTACTCATATTTTTTTTCGTCGATGAATAATTGACGTTACAAGCCGGGCCTCGCTGCTGAGACCAGGGGTGGTTGTCGCAGAGAGAAATCATAAATTAAAATATCAACCCGTATAGCCGGGATTTGAACCCATAACCTCTCTGTCTCGAGGCCGGCGCTTTGCCTCGAGACCAACCATTCCCCCAATTTATATATATTATATAAATATTATATATTATATGAATATCAACATTGAAGGAATAGTGTTGAAAACTGTTGATAGCTGCAACTATCTTGGACAGTGATGTAATTGGATGGGAAAAAAATAAACGATGAAGTCTTAAAACCATTACAAATGAAAAGAGAGATACTAAACACAATTCAAAGAAGACAAATTAGATTTTCGGGGCATTTTAAAAGACACAGCAGTCAACTAAAAGTAATGTTGAAGGGTAATATACAAGGTAAAAGAGGCAGAGGCAAACCAAGACTAACGTTGACGAGTAACATCAAAAGATGGAAAAGTCAGTCTATGACAATCTGCACTATCAAAGAAAGAGATAGGACGGAATAGCACTCCATGGTAGCCAACATTTGATGCGTAGACGGCACTAAATGATGATGAAACAAATCAAACCGTTTATTTACTGAATGTACCACATGTTAACTGTATATATAAATATGCGTGTGTGTAGTTAATTATTGATATACTTCCCCCATGGTCTCTGGCTCAGGCTGATGATGGATGTGAAGCCTTTCTTCAGTGCGTTAATCCCTTCGCTACATTTATTCAAGAACTTTTGAAAATAAGAAAAACTATTAACCTCGATGATCAAGAGAGTACGGACAAGTTTTCCAGTGAGTAGATATGACCGGTCACGTGTCAGATTTCAGTTATCGTGAAATATTCTAATTTAGACATTCAATTCTAGGTAGGGTAAAATGCCATTAATTCATTACGTTTGTTCACAGCGGTCTGATCATATTTCGCTACACTAATTCGTGATGACTGTGATCATATAACGCTATATCTACGCATGAAATGTGTGATCATCAAAGCTACCAATCAATAGAGAGTTATAACGCTTCTCAGCCATCTAGGAAAGCTATACGTCAAAATTGTGGAGAAAAGGCTGAGACCAATAATAAAACTACAGTTAAACATTCTTAAGTGGGTTTCCAAATAAAAACAGTGGACGTACCTAAGCTCTAGTCACGTTAAAACAGTTTGCAGAATAGATAACAGAACATAATCACAATTTGTACATAGCTTTCATTGACCAGGAAAAATCACTCGACCGAGTAACAACTGTGGGAGATACTATCGACATACAGAGTAAGCCAATATCTAACCAACCAGACTAAAAGTCTCTACATCAACAGCTGCTGCCTAGTCAGAATAGTAGCCGGTTACAGAGACCGCCGTTCCACGCTCAATGAAACATTCGTGGGTCGTGTAATATAGAAATCAAATATCAGGAAATATCACAATCAAACATTACAGAAGAGACACCAAGACACAACAATAATGTGACCAGCTCAGAAGAACGATCATCACCGCGTCAACAGATAAAATCATCATCATCATCATGTGCCATACGGTTTGTCTATCTACAATGCATCGTATCAGTTATGTTGTTGACGGCTTTCCATGCCATGACACCAAGCTATCCAGTATATTCTATCTTTGTCGTCTGCGAAATAGAAACTATATAGTTCTGGAAATGTAGCTTCAAGCGGAACACTTTGTAATTGAATAAAATGCTTTACAGAAAGCAGACCCAATAAACTCTACAAGATACTAAAACAGTAACGCATACAAACACCCTCTTTGGAGGAAACAACATCTTTCTGAACTAATATAGAGTATCCTGACATATTTGTATTAAAACAACGAGAATGGTAAACATAGAAGAAGAATAAGATGAGGACCCAGAGAAAAACATTACCCTTACTTCTCATGGAGACATGCCTACTGAGAATCAACAAGCAATGCTGAAGAAAATGGAGGTGCAGGTATTTTCATATTTCGTAAAAATGTAAAGCAGAGAATGGACTATCTGCTTCAACATGAATCTACTTAGATAACTTTAAGACATAAACATATGATCTGAACACTGCGGCTGAAACTCTCTTGAAGGAGGAGATTAAAGAAGAAAACCTGCTAGTCCTCACAGACGGTCTGTCAGTAATTACATCACTGGGAAGTCATGGACGACCGGGATGATCTCAGATGAATACTCTGCAAGCTCTACCAGAGATGTAGAACTGTGATTGAGGGGATTTCATCTCACTACAAGATTCCTGGAAAATATGAGGCAGAATGGATGGCAAAGGAAGGTGGCAAATCATACCAGCCAGGTGTAAGTACAACTTATGAGGAATCAGAGAATTTTGTCAGGAACAAGTACGTAAATAAAGGGGAACATCAGGGCTACCAGAAACATTATGAATGCTAGAAGTTGAACAGAAAAGAAAAAATAACAATTTATAGACTCCGAACAGGCGACAACAGATTGAAGTACCAAGTTTTTAACACCTTAAGGATACGAACTTTTGATTAAACCCACTGTAGCGCATACTGCTAAACATGTGCTACAATCATGCCCAACATACGATAAACAGTGGCGACTTTTGAGGCCTTCACGGGTACCATACCGGGAGATGTTGTGTGGAGATGTCAAGAGCCATGAGCTGACTAATGGTTTCTTCAACATTTATAATATTGACGTCTAGAGGTGTGGCCATAATCGGTACCATATCGGGACAAGCTCTACGGAAATGTCATCAGCCAGAAGCTGACGATTGATGTCTTCGAAAGTATGTATATCGACTTCTATATATGAACGGAATTTTAGTTGCCATGAAAAATATACTAACATGAAAACAAATAACACCAGGGTTAAAACTAAGAATAGCAAAATGGTACATCTTATCAATATTCCTATATGGTGCAGAAACAATGACATTAAACCAGAAAACAACAGAAAATTGAAGCCTTTGAAATGTGGATCTATAGAAGAATAGGAAGAGTTGGATGGAAAAAAAGAAAACAAACGATTAATTTTTAAAACAACTAAAAATGAAAAGAGAACTACTAAACACAATTAAAAACAAGACAAATGCAATTTGTGGGGCATGTTAAAAGACACAACATCCTAATAAAAGTAATATTGGAAGGGAAAGTACAAGGTAAAAGAGGCAAAGGTAGACCAAGACTAACATAGACGAGTAACATCAAAAGATGGACAAGTCAACCTGTGACAATATGCACCATTAAAGCAAGAGACAGAGTGGAATGGCGCTCCATGGTAGCCAACCTTCGATGCGGAGACGGCACACAATGATGATGATGATGAGATATAATCACAGAAGCATCAATAATTCATTTAGAATGTCAGTAATTGAATTAGCAAAATATCATGTTCTCATATAATCTAAGCGACATTTCGATAGAATTTCTTTTGAATTTATAATCAAAATATATGAACGATATTAACATTTGATACCATTAGATCAACAAGCTAGTGGGAGATAATACTTTATTGCATACAGGCGGTGTGTGGAGAATAATAATAACGAACAATAAAATCAGAATTGTTTCCCTTCCTCAGCAAAAGACAATGCACTCATTAATGACATTGATATCAATGATAACAGGGACACCAGTGAATATTGGGGCTGAGCGGGCTTTGTTATCAGAAGAATCATTACCACGCGTCACAAGAACAACCCTTTTTAAATCGAATAAATGGTATAGACTTAGCAGATACCTGCGGAGCTCAGTGTGGGAGAGATGCTATAGGAATCGGATTGAAAGCCTTCTTTAAGCCTTCTTGAAGTTTTAGGTCCCGGAAAGAGCAAACAGAAGGAAGTCTGTTGTGGTGCACATTTAGCGTTTGTCACAAGTCATGAATGTGTGTAAACGTACATAATGACACAATGTCAATAAATGATTTGATATAATGGAACCTTCCCCTTCTTACATTTACTTAGGACTGTCTTGAGCTCATCAAATGTAAAATCTTGCTCAAATACTTCAATGTTGGCAGCTGGGTTTTTACAAGCACGTTACTGGGAATTTGTATAACGTCGTCCAGTCGTTTATTGATACGCTTTTTGTTAACATTCGCAAAGAACGTGTTAAATGATTCTGTTTTCTGCGTCCCATCTATGATCTGATATGTTTGAACCTTCATATTCCTGAGAGATATGAAATAAGGCACCATGTTCCATATTGTACAAACCTGAGTGTTTTCTTTAACGATATATGTAGATAACAGCATCACTTGTTTTACATTTGAAATACGTAACCACTTCATTAACCATTGTTGTTTCACTGCTATAAACCTTCGCGGTTGGCATCTTATAAACTGAACTATTTATGGACAACATGACAACGATGAGTGACACCGGCAATACCTATCTTTACTGACAGCCATTAAATAGAATCTTTTATCTTAACCATTCATTGACCAACAACTCACAAACGTTCTATTTGTTTGTTATTTCAACAGGATGGCTATGGTTGCTGTTAAATGCGCACACAATCACGAACCTGAATTCCTAGATGGCTGTTTAAAGAATATGTCTGCTTATAATTTACTGAAGAATCGGTTTGAACTGTTGAGTATGTGTAGAAGAAAGAATGGTGTCTGTAAAAGTAGCAATGCATTACCTCCCCTTATTATTGCTCCTGTGGCTGTAACTGCTTTAATCCTATAATGAATAAGGTCAACTATTTATTTATCCTTGTTTGTGAAGTTGTTTTTTTTCCGGCTTATTATTTTTCAGTATGGATAGCCAGTCCCATGCCCAACCTTCCATTCTCGCCTCTTACGAACATGACTGGCAGGGTACAAACAAATACCAAGTCCTCCAACAATTAGAAAATACAATAAATATAGAAGATCATTGGAAAAAGGTACAAGATATATGGAAAGAGACCAAATAAAACTAGGAGAAATACCTCTATTAGATGTACAATCTTGCATATATCTGGGCAGTAATATAGATAAAGAGGGAGGAACAGAAAACGATACCAAAATGGGGATATCAAAAGCAAGAGGAGCTTTCATTGCACCGGGAAACATATGGAAATCCAAAGAAATTAGGTTAAATACAAAAATAAAAATGTTCAACTCAAATGTTATGTCGGTCTTATTATATGACTGTGAAACATGGAGAACAACAAAATTGACAACCACGAAGATAAAGACTTTCATTAATGGATGCTTACGCAGAATAAAAGGATTGAAATGTCAGGAAAAAATCACTAACATAGAATTACGAAAATGTACCAGTCAAACACCAGTGGATAAAGAGATACAGCGAAGACGATGGCGCTGGATAGGATACACACTACGGAAGCCAACTGAGAGTATTACACAACAGACCCTTTTTTTGAATCCCCAGGGGAAAAGACAAAGATGAAGGCCAATGAATTCTTGGAGAAGACAGGTAGAAGCAGAGATGAAGATGATGGGGAAGACATGGAATGTTCTTAAAAGATTGGCAAAACACAGAACGACTTGGAAAGTGTTTGTTGAAGACCTATGCTCCAATGTGAGCTAATAGGTAGAAGAGAAGAAGATTTGTTTCTCAGTTACGATTATTGAGATAACTATACCTGTTTCAGTCTCATACATTTACCAGTTTCTACAATTCTTATTTTGTCGACAATGTATCTGCAGTATATATCTTTTCTTTATTATTTTTACTTGAGATACTTTGAAATATTCTATTCTGTGGCTGTGTTCTACTTCTCTCTCTCTCCCTCCCTCTCTCTCTTTCTCTATGTGGAACAATGTGGACATATATTATTAACTTGTATCACAACTGCTTACATTGCATTTTGAAATGTCAGTTGTATTATTGCAACATTTTCTTGTCTATACTCTTCTGTCTCAGCCTACATTACTATTTGCAGTGCCACAGATATTCGTGCTTCCTTATTTATTTGCTTCTTTGCCACATTAACCGACATGTTTCAACATTTTTTGAAGGCTTATCATATTTTAACGTTTTCCTACTGTGCCCATAACTCTTGTTTAAAACATTAGTCAGGACAGAAATTGCCTTAGCTATTTAATCCATTCTTTGATATCTTTAGAAGACAAAATGTTAAATAACTGAACTTGTTAAAATAATAAATGTTGAGGGCAAATCCAGATATGAAGAAATAATATCACAAACCAAAATACACGAGAGATAGTGTTGTCAATGGAAGTGATTAATACATTTCATGAAATCTGATTTAACTGTTGTATATCTCTGGAGCTGAAGCTGGGCATTAGAATAAATTGATGAAGTCAACGTCAATACACCACACGCAACAGCGCCTGGGTACATTTGATTTCTAACAAGATAGAGTTTCTTAGACGGTCAGAAAGAGCAAGAAACAAATCCATACACAACATAGGGTAATGTAACGAGGTCTCGTAACCTACAGTAGACTTCCCTGAACTGTTAGATAGTGGAATGACTTCTTATTGTTGGAAAAATAAAGGGCAGACAATTGCTGAGGACAGAGTAGATGGGCTGATATTATGGTAACGGTGAGTGATTGAATAGTTCAATATCGTTGGTGTATTATCTCCCCTTGTTCACGTTGTTTGTTCTCATGACATGAAGTAAGTCTGTATGTTTCTGTTTACCACTTACATATCCCAGTCTAGTAATCTATACAATGTAGTATCTACACATGAGTCCATAACATGATGGCGATAAAAGAACGTACACCTAGAAGTTCTGCTATTTGTACTCAGAAAATATTGAATGCCTTGTACATGTATTTACATTTACAACGTTATTCAATGGAAGTAATCATTGTTTAATTTTAAATGGCAATGACTCATGTATTATGACTCTAAGATTACTTTCCAACTGTGTAAATCATTCTTCCTCTTTAACAAAAACAAGTAAAAACATATAGTATGTAAATCATCGATCTAGCTTTTGTTCGACTGAAGTATTGTCTTTATCTGTAATGTCGGTTCTGGTATACATTTTACTCTTTTTGTCGTTCTTTTAGTGGCCCATATATAGTTTTGCATGTAGTGTTGTTTCTATGAACCAATGACTTCCAAGTGTTGACCTAAGCAATGTTGTCAGTAGTTTTTGTGTAAATTGTAAAATTAACGTGTAGCAACTTTGTTGCTTTAGCATAAATCGTTTTCAGTATAAATAGTCAATCACTTTTAATCACTTCCGTGCTTTCGCGGCCCATGATTAAGAATTACTGACTCTAATAAGCAGTGCTGTCTATGCACTTTATTATTGCTATTAGAGATGATAACATCATGATCTGCTGAAATACAGCGAGGCATATTTTTTCTAGTATATAATAATTTATTCTGTCTCCTGCTTGTGAAGGCTGGCATCATGACATCATGCCTTTCCTATTGGGACACATTTGTGTTTCATTCTGCTGCAGGTCCAGAACTATATCACAGCCATTAGCATTGTCGTTTTCCAAATATTGACATGTATGTAAGGTCCCTCCTATGACAACGTCATAAACAGATACAAGATACAGTGAGCATACCTGATGAGAGATCACAACAGCTGGGGCTGAATATAAATTGAGATAAGACACAATTATGTGAATTATTGCACTTGGCAATAACCAAATAACAATAGGAGAAAACCCTCTACTAGACGAGGAAAACTAGGACTGTGCATTGTTTAGTCAATTCTGATAAACTCAGCGATATGGTGTACGATACAAATGGAATCAAATGAACACCAGCCATGCAGTTGTTACAAGTAATGAAAATGTGAATAACCGAAGGGATAATCCCAGTAAGTTTTGACATGAACACCGAAAGAAAGACACAGTTTATACAGTTGACGTGATTCATTCACGGAATTATGAGCAGTAGCACAACGCTACAATTTGTGGATCCCAGGTTGTGTAATGAAGTCCATACACATGGGAGAAGATGGCAACACCCATGGATGTGTCCACGGTAGGGGGATGACGATCCTGACATAAGGTAATATCACTTTCTGAAAACTAAACAGAATTGTAAACAAACTTGAAAACTCACAATATCTCACCGGTTCAATGTTACAACTATCATGAGGCCGGTTAGACAGATCATATTTTCAAAGAGAATATTGAACGAGTTTACGTATCAATTAGATTATGTGTTTGACAAAGCATGGCCTCATCATTAGTTTCATGAATTTGCATTTTTTCTTCGTATTATATACTGACATTTTGTGTTTAAAACACATTTTACCAAAATCAAATGTATTTTTGAATATCTTGTGTTAACGTGTTTGTGTTTTTATATTTGATTATACACGCCCTCGCGCTCAATAAATATAGAAACAAATAAAGTAAACAGCTATAATTGGAAGGTTGGAAATGTGTGTCCATATAATGAAATATATGAAACTCAGGGAAAAGTGTATGCCTTTTTAATTAATATGAGAATATCGCACTAAATTATTTAAAATATTGGGGCAATAATAGATAAGTAAAAAATAGATATTTTAGTCATGTGACATTACACATTATTGTTCATCAAAATTGTACCAGATGCTGACGGAGAACAAAGCGGCTAAACATGAACATTGGGGGAGGGGGGTGTGTCAGGACGTATGTCTACTAAATGAGTTGAGTATAGTCAACAACCTATAGGTGACGGCATGCGTCATGATTGGAGAACACCAGAGCTGATCAAGACCCTGCTCCCTCTCCTAGCAGTATTCCTGGAGACAGACGACCCAGTCTGGTAGAGCGTGTAGGGATCTAAAAGGGGAGGCAACCCAGTACTAAATAAAATTAGAACTGAAATCTTACGTGCTGGGCTCGCAAATAAACTAAAACACAAGGCGTCCTTTTCTGGTCGGATTGAGAGGACTACTCATTTCTGTAGTAGCCATCAAGTGAACGTCATCGTAAAGGAAGAGAAAGAAAACATTAAAATGCAAACTTTAGCAAAATAAACTGATACAAATGTATACATTAAAGAACTACACAACATTTGATGCCAGAAATAATGTCAATCATATAATGTAAAACTTATGATTGTCTTGATTAAACATCGAATCTTCGTCGGAACGGACTACTTTCACTTTCAATATTAGTTTCTTTTCTTTCATTCACATTTTTAATATTATTTCCTCAGATTCGTGTCTGACTTCTCGCTCTTATTTTCTTCTTTTATATTTATTCCTGTTGATGTTATTGAACCTTTCACTAAAAAAAATCGTGTTATTAATTATATCCATCGAGAAACTTTTGAAAACAAATTGAAATGTTTAAACTTATAACAATATTCAATGACGCTATATTTTGTGAAGTTTGAATATTTCTTTCATTCGTATAAATATTAGTAGAATCAGACCTTTTAGTATTCCGCTGGATTTCAGTCATTGATATAGTGTTTGAGTGTTTGGAAGTACACATTACTTTATTTTCCCTGAAAATCTCAAGCTTAACAACAACAATTTTTGAAAATTATTTTATGTTTTGATGTCGAAGCTATGTATATGGGTCACATATGAATATACCATACGTACCGGCATATAAAATGCACTTCAGCCACGCCTACGACGGCAGCCAGTTATGCTTCGCTTTGTTCTATCCGAACAAGTTAAGTCCTTGGTCTTGTACTGTCTTGCATGGCGGAGATGACATCGGTTGTCATTTGTCTTCGCCCACGTCACAAGGTTGCAGGCTGATGGTAGAAGATTGTACATAGATCAAGTTATGTAGCTGAGTGTCATGCTAGGCTACAACATTTGGAGGTGAGGGGGCTAGTTCTTCCTACATGTGTCATGCTAGGCTACAACATTTGGAGGTGAGGGGGCTAGTTCTTCCTACATGTGTCATGATAGGCTACAACATTTGGAGGTGAGGGGGCTAGTTCTTCCTACATGTGTTATGCTAGGCTACAACATTTGGAGGTGAGGGGGCTAGTTCTTCCTACATGTGTCATGCTAGGCTACAACATTTGGAGGTGAGGGGGCTAGTTCTTCCTACATGTGTCATGCTAGGCTACAACATTTGGAGGTGAGGGGGCTAGTTCTTCCTACATGTATCATGATAGGCTACAACATTTGGAGGTGAGGGGGCTAGTTCTTCTTACATGTGTCATGATAGGCTACAACATTTGGAGGTGATGGGGCTAGTTCTTCCTACATGTGTCATGCTAGGCTACAACATTTGGAGGTGAGGGAGCTAGTTCTTCCTACATGTGTCATGATAGTCTACAACATTTGGAGGTGAGGGAGCTAGTTCTTTCTACATGTGTCATCATAGACTGAGAATTATCTGTGGGGTACAAGAGAAGTAGGAGATAAATCGGCAGCTCATTACCATTACGGATCTTGACTGCATTTTTGTAATCATTTGTGTGTCCAGTGAGAGAAGACAGTGTATGGGCATATGTTTGTAGGATATTGCTTCTCTCGCTGAAGATAATGTACAAGGAACACTATATGTGTTTGTATTATACAGCACTGAGAAGTAAAGATGCTACACATTTTTCGTTAATTAAATATGTACGACTGTAGATATTTATCGTCTCACGTACAACACATAAAGTGTCAGAAATAATTTGTTTATAGAAAGTAATTAAATAAGGCTAAAGAGGTTGACCTCTGGACAAACAGTTTACCGCTTTCAAATCTGATCACATCCGGTGGACATTTTGTTTTCTATTTGAATCCCTCGTTTCCTTTTGTTTTTATTCCTTCTCCTCTATCGGTAGTGAGGTTTGATCTTAGTTTTTTTTTAAAATAGGATAACGTCGAAGTATGGCCCATGTGGACACTGCACACGTTAAACAACATTTTTCAGTTACAACTGCTAAAAATACAGTAGGTCAATATGGGCACTGCCCACTCAACAATTGTTCAGGTATTAAAATAAACAGTAGGTCAATATGGGCACTGCCCACTCAACAATTGTTCAGGTATTAAAATAAACAGTAGGTCAATATGGACACTGCCTACTCAACAATTGTTCAGGTATTAAAATAAACAGTAGGTCAATATGGGCACTGCCCACTCGACAATTGTTCAGGTATTAAAATAAACAATAGGTCAATATAGGCACTGCCCTCTCAACAATTGTTCAGATATTATAATAAACAGTAGGTCAATATGGGCACTGCCTACTCAACAATTGTTCAAGTATTAAAATAAACAGTAGGTCAATATGGGCACTGCCCACTCAACAATTGTTCAGGTATTAAAATAAACAGTAGGTCAATATGGGCAATGCCCACTCAACAATTGTTCAGATATTAAAATAAACAGTAGGTCAATATCGGCACTGCCCACTCAACAATTGTTCAGGTATTAAAATAAACAGTAGGTCAATATGGGCACTGCCCACTCAACAATTGTTCAGGTATTAAAATTAACAGTAGGTCCATATGGGCACTGCCCACTCAACAATTGTTCAGGTATTAAAATAAACAGTAGGTCAATATGGGCACTGCCCACTCAACAATTGTTCAGGTATTAAAATAAACAGTAGGTCAATATGGGCACTGCCCACTCAACAATTGTTCAGGTATTAAAATAAACAGTAGGTCAATATGGGCACTGACCGCCCACTCAACAATTGTTCAGGTATTAAAATAAACAGTAGGTCAATATGGGCACTGCCCACTCAACACTTGTTCAGGTATTAAAATAAACCGATTCCATTAACAAGCTCCGTCTTATAGGTCATGGCTGCTGATAGAGCGTTTGTGTATTTAAATTGAAACCATCATTAGTGCTTTTGCTAGCCTGTAACAGAGATGATGCACGCTAAGGTACATCTGGGGAGGGATAAATAAGTATCCCCATATTTATATAGTTGTAAATTGTGAGAATGATCTGCCAACTAAACTAAACTAAATTAAAACTATAAAACTAAATTAAATTAAACTAAAGTAAACTAAACTAAATACTACGACCGGGATCAAGCTGCTCGCTGCTTTTACATCACTGTCACTATCATCGACATTGGATGTATATAATACAAAGTGTTGTTGAACACATAACAGTAGTGTGACATTGGTTAGCACAGTTGGACCAGTCATTGGTGCGTCTATAATACAAAGTATTGTTGAACTAATAACAAAAATATTACATCCGGTAGCTGAAAATGTCATTCAATACCAATCAGCTACGAGAAGAGCTGTTTGAGAAAACAGTGTCGGACATCATCTAGTGATGATCGACTACGGTCTGTTTCAAACTAAGGTCTAATAACAGAGGATGGACCAGCGACGTTCATTCACTGAATTCTGTCTCGACACTGAATGTTGGCTACCACTGAGCGCTATTTTACTCTGTCTCGTCCCTGTATAACTTTAAGCAATTATTTAGTTACATGGTTCATCAAGCTTACCGTTCTAATGTTACTGCACCCCACTGGACAAGTCTTCGTGAGCAAAACAATAAATACTGTTTTTAGTCCATGTGGTATTTATCGTATATTGTGTACAACATTGCACATCTCTGTAATTGTTTTATATCATAACATACATCCATACATGTATGCTTTATAGTTACATTTATGTCCCTTTCATCTTTAAATAGTTCTGCTACATATTCTTGACATCTGTTGATTGGATCCTTAGTGACTGTTAGAAATATGCCTTTTTGTTTACAATGCACCCTCTGTCTGTGAATGGTTTATTGTTATTGGTGAATTCATATGATCAAATGCCACGAACATATAAACGAACGGTTTTCTGTGAGCGACAGCACTGTCATCATCATCGAGTGCCGTCTCCGCAACGAAGGTTGGCTACCATGGAGCGCCATTTTGCTCTATCTCTTGCTTTGATGGTGCAGGTTGTCATCGGTTGATTTGTCCATCTTTTGATGTTACTCGTCCATGTTAATCTTGGTCTGCCTCTGCCTCTTTTACCTTGTATTTTCCCCTCCAGGATCACTTTCAGTAGGCTGTTGTGACAACACTGTACTAGGAGATTAATTCATAAGAACATCAGTGAATGATCATCCATTAGTCAAGTGTTGTTCTATATAACAATCTCAGTGAGTAATCATACAATAGCTGTGGTTGTTCTTCATAAAGACGTCGGTGAGTAATCATCTAGTTGCACTACATAAACCATCATGGAGTGATCATACAGTAGTCATGGTTGTTCTATATGAAACATCAGTGAGTGATCACACAGTACCCTGGGAAGGTGAGGAAAGTTGCCTCGCATCTGAGTTTAGATGCTTGGGGCGACACTATACAGAAATCTTCGAACATTTCTGGATAGGCGGCCGAGCACATATGGGTGGAAACTCGTGTGCTAAGACGCCGGTTCAAGTCTCGTACTTTATATCGTACTTTATTCTCAACATATGAATATGAATCATGGACAATAGGACAGCAAACAAGAAAATCACTGCAGTATGTACACAGAGTATATGCAAATACATGAAACTACTGATGGGCCCATGTTGTGTGAAACACATAGGTCTAATTGATACATACATTCGTTGAATCATCTCTTGAAAATAAGATCTCTTACTGGCCTCATGATTGTTGTAACCCATGGGTGTTCTCATCTTCTCACATGTACACTGACTTCATTACACAACATAAGTAAAGTAAAGAACCCTGTCACGCCAAGTGGTGTATAGGGAATATGATGTTAGTGACCATAATTATGTATAGATCATCAGCACATGATTTTTGGAATAATGTGGTCGGTATTACGCCCGTGCCGCTTTACATTCCAAGAAATAAATATCTGATAACCATTTATGGTTGGATGAACCCGAAAGCAATCGATCAGGATTGAACACGATCTCTAGTCTTGTGTAGTCCAGTTCACTAACCCCTGAGCTTCATTACACAACATGGGATCCAACATTGTAGCGATGCGCTACTGCTCAGATTTCAGTGAATGAAACCTCAATTAAGAGCAACATTGTCTGTTGAGTTATTCTGTTGCTTGGTTTCAGATTTGACAGTGAATGGCAACAAGTCATTGTAATGCCATGAAGAATATAAGTTCAAAGCAAATAGCACCAGGGCAAAAATGAAGAATAACTAAATTGTATGTCTTCTTAACATTCTTGTATCGTGGATAACAATGGACGTTAGACAATACAACAGAACAGAAAATGGAAACCTTTGAAATGTTATAAAAGGTTGAGAAGAATTAGATTGAAATAACTATGATGAGATTTGAAAGCAACAACAAAAAAATGAAAAGATACCTAAATCAAACAAGGCAACTGAGGTGTTGGGACATGTTAAAAGACACATCAGCCTAGTAAAATTAATCTTGGACGGGAAATACAAGGTACCAGAGGAAAAGGCAGAACAAAACTATCATGTACGGGT
Organism: Megaustenia siamemsis; assembly: GCA_032433765.1. NCBI lineage: Eukaryota > Metazoa > Mollusca > Gastropoda > Stylommatophora > Ariophantidae > Megaustenia > Megaustenia siamemsis. The sequence continues at coordinate 55,423,227 of JAVIAB010000159.1, forward strand.
AAAAGATTGACAATTCAGCCTATGACAAAATGCACTATCAAAGCAAACAGCAGAGTAGAATGGCGCTTTATGGTAGCCAATTTATTTTTCGATGCGGAGACGGCACTAAGTGATGATGATGATGATGATGATGATGATGATGATGATGATGATGATGATGATGATGATGATGATGATGATGATGCTAATGATGGTTCTTATGATGATGGTACTGCTGGTGACGATGATGCTGTTGATGCTAATGATGGTTCTTATGATGATGGTACTGCTGGTGACGATGATGCTGTTGATGATAATGATGAGCGAGATAGGAAGCACGTGCTCGTGCTAATAGTTTAGAAACTATGCGGATGGATTTATTTTGATGATGATGATGATGATGATGATGATGATGATGATGATGATGATGATGATGATGATCATGATGATGCGGTCGCCCGATGATTTGAGGTATTCTAGCGGATACGAACCGTAGACTTAAGTTTTTAGTTTGCTTGTTTTTCTCATTTGACATCGTGTATTTACAATAGCTGATAAGGATCTTTGTACAGCATGCATCCACTTAATGTTTTCGTAATTCTAGGAGATAAGCATATATATATATATAAGAAATAATATGTTAATAATATGACAGATTGATTGCATGTGATAGACATCGCATTCACCCTATAACAGAACCGTCTTGCCAAGCACACCAGATGACTGCTTGTGTGTATCAATGTTAATGTTTGTAAAAGAGGATTAACTACCAATCAATTTGTAATGTTTTCATATTTTTTATTGGATTACTCTTCCTATGTTTTGTCCCCTGAGATGGATAACTTTTCAATGGGTACGATTAGTCGTCAGTTTGAACTTACACAGACAATCACATTAACCGGATATTTTTGTTAAAGTTGGTCTTTGGTGTCAATAAGGACCAGACTGTCTACGTTTTTTAACAAGAGTGGGCTCTAGTGATGACATCATTCCAAGCTCATAGGTGTCTGCTGTAATGAAGAGATGAGTGGTCTCTAGTGATGACATTATTCCGAGCTCATAGGTGTCTGCTGTAATGAAGAGATGAGCGGTCTCTAGTGATGACATTATTCCGAGCTCATAGGTGTCTGCTGTAATGAAAAGATGAGTGGTCTCTAGTGATGCCATCATTCCAAGCTCATAGGTGTCTGCTGTAATGAAGAGATGAGCGATCTCTAGTGATGACATTATTCCGAGCTCATGGGTATCTGCTGTAATAAAGAGATGTGATAGGTCTCTAGTGATGACATTATTCCGAGCTCATGGGTATCTGCTATAATGAAGAGATGATAGGTCTCTAGTGATGACATTATTCCGAGCTCACAAGTGTCTGCTGTAATGAAGAGATGATAGGTCTCTAGTGATGACAATATTCCGAGCTCATGGGTATCTGCTATAATGAAGCGATGATAGGTCTCTAGTGATGACATTATTCCGAGCTCACAAGTGTCTGCTGTAATGAAAAGATGATAGGTCTCTAGTGATGACATTATTCCGAGCTCACAAGTGTCTGCTGTAATGAAGAGATGATAGGTCTCTAGTGATGACATTATTCCGAGCTCATGGGTATCTGCTATAATGAAGAGATGATAGGTCTCTAGTGATGACATTATTCCGAGCTCACAAGTGTCTGCTGTAATGAAGAGATGATGAAGTCTCTAGTGATGATATCATTCCGAGCTCATAGGTGAATGCTTGAATGATGAGATGAGTGTGCTGATCTTTTTCCGTCTTCGGCTTGATAGACAGACAGACAGACAGGCAGGTGGGCAGGCAGACATTTAGATAGACATACACATAGACTTGTAGTCTACCATATAAACGAGTAATAGTGAAAAGTAACATGCGCGGTTAAAAGATCGACAAAACAGCCAATGACACAGTAGAATGGCGCTTCATGGTAGCCAATTTTCGATACGGAGACGACACTATGTAATGAAAACTTTGATGATAATGATGGTGATACTGATGGTGACGATGATAATGCTGACGATGATGCTTATGCTGATGTTCATGATGATGATTATGATTGGACGAGATAGGAAGAACCCGTTCGTGCTAATAGATTAGAAATTGTGCGAGTGTGTTTGTGTTTAATCTGCTTGTGTTTCTCATTTAACATTGTGTCTTTACAATAGCTGATTGGTATCTTTGTACAGCATGCATCCCATTAACAGTTTTCGTAATTCCAGGAGATAAGCATATATATAAAATAAATAACATATTAATATTACGCCACATCGATTGCATGTGATAGAAACCGCGTTCACTCTGTAACCAAATCGACTTATCAGGCACAACTGATGCCTGTTTGTGTGCGTCTATGATGACGTTTGTTAAAGGGAATTAACTGTCATAATAAACCGTTGTAATGTTTTCATATTTTATTTTTGATTAATGTTCCTATGTTTTGTTCTCTGAGATTGCTTCCTTTTCAATGGGTAAGATCAGTCGTTAGTTTGAACTTACACAGACCCTGAAGTCAACCGGACATTTTTGTCATGGTTCGTCATTGGTGTCACTAGGGACCAGACTGTCTTTGTTCATAGACTATAGTGGTCTCTAGTGATGGCATCATTCCGAAATAATAGGTGTCTGCTGTAATGAAGAGATGAGTTGGCTCTAGTGAATACATCATTCTGATGTCATAGATGTCGGCTGTAATGACGAGATGAGTAGGCTCTAGTGATGGCATCATTCCGAGCTCATAGGTGTCTGCTGTAATGATGCGATGAGTGGGCTCTTGTGATGACATCATTCCGAGCTCATAGGTGTCTGTTGTAATGATTATATGGGTGGGCTCTAGTGATGACATCATTCCGAGCTCATAGGTGTCTGTTGTAATGATTATATGGGGGGGGGGCTCTAGTGATGACATCATTCCGAGCTCATAGGTGTCTGCTGTAATGAAGAGATGAGTGTGCTGATCTATTTCCGTCATCGGCTTTGATAGGCAGACAGACATGCAGGTAGGCAGGCAGACATATAGATAGACTGACACGTAGACATGTAGTCTACCAAATAAACGAGTAACAGTGAAAAATAACATAAAAAAGGTGATTATGATTGTGACGATGATGATGAGGATGATTGGGCGAGATAGGAAGAACTCGTTCGTGCTAATAGCTTTGAAACTGTGCGGATGGGTTTGCTTTTAATCTGCTTGTGTTTCTCATTTGACATTGTGTCATTTCAATAGCTGATTTGTATATTTGTACAGCATGCATCCCACTAAAAGTTTTCGTAAATTTAGGAGATAAGCATAGATATAAAATTAATAACATATTAATATTACGCCACATCGATTGCATGTGATAGAAAACGCGTTCACTCTGTAACCAAACTGACTTGCCAGGCATAACTGATGCCTGTTTGTGTGAGTGTGTGTCTATGTTGACGTTTGTTAAAGGGAATTAACTGTCATAATAAAACGTTGTAATGTTTTCATATTTTGTTTTGGATTAATGTTCCTTTGTTTTGTTCTCTGAGATTGCTTCCTTTTCAATGGGTAAGATTAGTCGTCAGTTTGAACTTACACAGACCGTCAAGTCAACCGTACATTGTTGTCATGGTTCGTCATTGGTGTCACTAGGGACCAGACTGTCTTTGTTTATCGACTATAGTGGTCTCTAGTAATGACATCATTCCGAGCTAAGAGGTGTCTGCTGTAATGACGAGATTAGTGGTCTCCAGTGATGACATCATTCCGAGCTCACAGGTGTCTGCTGTAATGATGAGATGAGTGGTCTCTAGTGATGACATCATTCCGAGCTCACAGGTGTCTGCTGTAATAAAGTGATGATGGGGCTCATCTGCTGAGGAGATGGAGTTGTGTTAAAGTTGAACTTTGACTGAGATCAACGCAGACTACCATATTTATTATTTGTTCATCATAGAAGATCATTATCAACAAAAGTTCTACTTCACTAGCTCATCGACCTGCCATTGTCCCTTCAACTATCTGTATTGACACTTCAATGTTTTGTCAGCTCCTTATTTCTCCATAAAATATTTCTTTCTTTGATATAAGATGAGTTAACATCGTTAATCACTTGACCAATGAAAATAGAATTAAACGTGCATCTCTCTTGCTTTATCGTGCAGCATTTGTTGTATGACATCACACAGACGAGGACTTTGTGATTATCCTTGCCTTTTCTTGTTTGTACAGCTTGAGATGTTGCCATGCAAAATGTACTTAATATCACAATTGTGGCTCAACCTTCCTATCTATGGGTCTTTTTACCAAACAAAACGAAACAGACACAGATTTGAGAAAACAATTTGTGATCCTCTGGAACACTCACCTGCTTTCTTTATTGCTCTATAGCTTGCTTTAATACGCTCAATATATGGGTTGTTTAGGTTTTCGTTTCATTCTGGTCGGACAAAATAACTTAGTTCTTTCTTGTCCTGAATAACGAGTAGTTGAGGTTTTACCCCCCATTTTTCGCTATGATTCATTTATATTATCCTGTTCTTGTTAAAGCTCATATTTACAAACATTTCGTTGATTGAGGCAACATTTCGTTGCTTGAAGGGTAGTTAGCCCTATGACAATCACTCTGACCACCAGCCTCATCTGCTCAGAGTTCCGATGTCTTGGATCCACAGTCACAGCTACCGTTTCTCTTCGTGAAGAAATAATCCCCACTTCCTGGAGGACTGCAACAACTCACGTGTCTTGTGATAACATGATATTCATACAGGCAATATTACTAAGCTTAAGGTTAAGGTGAATATATCAAGTTAGTAGGGCGGCCATTAATGAAATCATCAGGCAGTTACTATATAGGGAACTTACAAAGGTAATCTATGGGCTGGCTACTACTTTGGTATAGAGATAATTTAAAATCTTTCACAGGCGATTTCACCATCAGGGAGAGGAATTATAGTTCGTTTCAAATCATGTGCCCAACTTCAAAACGCTATTACGCTGTAAACATTTGTTAAAAACATTTGAAATTTTCCAAATGTTATTAGAATGCAAAAGACCCTTTAAATGTACATTTAACAAATATCTTGCAGCTGCAGTTTTCTTAAAGCGGCGAATTTCTTTGATGTTTGTCACAATTGTAAATTGTGAAGCCCTAAAGAATAGAAATTACCGTAGTTGCTGGTCTATGATTAATTTTCACTAGGTAAAGGCGTGGCCGTAATGGGGGAAATAACTGGATAAGACAAAACACCAGGGGAATTATTGTATGCTCAGTTCGAGGACGGACGATAATATCAAGGTATACCTGTATATCCAATTTTCATAGTTGTGTGGTCCTGAAAAGGACCGTTTGTTGAACTAATTTAAGGTAATATAGGGGCCAACATTGTGGGGGCTATATACTTTCATTCTGAATCAGAGGAGTCTAAAAGATTAATAACTGTTTGGGGTTGAACATTCCACAAACCATCATTTTTCCAATATTCCTCTTCCTGTTTTAAGACGTGGTCTTCACATTTAGCCCAATAATCTTTGTCTATATTTAATAAAGCGAGATTAGCAAGAGTCTTTACATCGCACATTTTGAATGTTGTATTTTCATCTGCCACTTGTCCTTTTAATTTTGCATAGATTAGTTCTATTGGATTTAAATGAGCATGGTAAAGTGGCAGCCTCAAACTTATATGACCGTGCTCTTGGATAATCTTATCTATTTGAAAAATCGTTGTCCTCTGTTTTTGCTTTACTAGAGATAGTAATTCAGGTTTTAAGTACATGTTATTAAATTGTATGTGCTCCTTTGTGAGCCATATCTTAATAGCATCTTTTGTACTGGATGACGTCGGGACTTTATCTTCAAGTCCTTGTGGTACGCTGCATTGTCCATTATTAGGCAAGATGGTCGATCTAGTGATGGGAGAACAGAATTTTCAATCCAATGTCTAAATATGTGACCATTCATCTCAGAGTGATAATCCCGATTGTCTATGGATTTTGAAAGAAAAATGAGCTCTGCATTCTGTATTAGTCCATGTTGTCGACTACCTGCATGAGCAATTATCAAGCGCTGTCCTTTGCTGCTAGGTATTAATCTCTTAATCTTTCCATCTGATGACTGCCATTCCCTTTGGTTAGTGTGGTGAGCATTGATCCATGTTTCATCCAAGTACACAATATCATAACCTTGCTTGCGCACCTCTTTTACTTCACGTAAGTACTTGCTTCTCATGACTACTATATGTGGCTTCTCACAGATGATGTTTCGTCCATTGGAATACTTTCTGAATGTAAAGCCTGCAGCTCTCACATTCCTCCATAATGTAGACTTTGATGTTTCAATAATGTTGTTCTTTTTCAGCGATACGTTTAATTTTCTTATTGTAACAGTTTCATTCATACCCAACATTTTGCGAATTTCACTTCTAATAAGTTCACTGTCGAAATTATCCAACATTTTTGCTCTTCCTTATGATTTTGTATATTTTTGTAACATTGACGGTCACGTGCTTGAATCCAGCGATTAAATGACCGTTTAGATAAATCCAAAATGTGTCTTGTCCTATTCTCAGGGTTTTCTAAAGAATGAAATAATCTTCCTCGTTTAGCCTCTTTGCAAAAATAGTCATACATTTTTATTGCGATGTTTTGTA